>CM028369.1:5714673-5926853 GCA_016624345.1 Platycodon grandiflorus | reverse complement strand
TTGATGATGAAGAAGCATTATTGCTTATGGTCATCTTAATTAAGTTGGTGTTTCTATTGCTTCAAAAGTTGTCGTTGTTATAAGAATTTTCTAATTTTTATTAATAACAAAATTCAAAGTTGCAAATAAGAGCCTTTGTCGAGTGTAATTTTTTTTTTAAAGTAAATTTTCTTGTCGAGTGTAAGTAGCCAATGCATGTCGGATCAACAGCTTTACGTGTTGTACTTAAATGGTTAAAACAAAATGAAAAATTGTGGCAAAAAGTACTCCAATTCACATGTCTTTAAGTCATTTATATGATCATTTAAAAAAGAAAGTCATTTGTATGATCTATATTTCTAGCTGTATTGGGAAGTGATAGGGGTGAGTTGACGGATTTGCACAGTGGTTTTAGCCATATAAACACTCCAAAAGTGCTAAATATCACACCCTCCTTGGGAAAATATCAGATTGTCCCTCATTTGATGTAAATAAATATGCACCAAAACACCATCTATTTTGTATTTAGCGCAAATGGACTCCCTAGGGGTGGAATTTGGGATGGCCGCCTAGGGGTGTTGGCTCTACCAATAATGGCCACCTAGGGCTGGCAGTTTTACCATATGCCGTTAAAATTTTAACGGATCCGTTAACTTTTTAACGAAATTGTAAACTTTAGGGGTTGAAAGTGTTAAAAATAGGTGAATGTTTGAAATATGGCTGCCAAGGGGTGGCGGCCTTGTCTATTTTTTTAGTTTTTTATTTTTTATTTTTTATAACACTTGTAAACATAAATTTTCACAAAAAAATATGGGTAAAATAATAAATTTGCCGAAAAAAGTGTTATATTTAGCACTTCGGAGGTATTATATTTAGCACCACCCTTCTCAATTACTTGGTATCGATTACGTGAATTTAAATTTTTGGTCATTCAATTTGGTCCAAAGCAAAATTATCACAAACGTTAAATTCATTCATTTCTATGATCACACGTGATGCCCAGTGCTCATCTGCAATACCCAAAAGCAACGAGTTACATACAAATGTCTTCCTAGCATTTATGTAAAACAAATATTCTCTATTATTATACTAATGAAAAAATATATTTTTTGTGGAATCAAACATTAGATGGGATGACAAAAGAACTATCATGCACCTACCATGCATTCATCCATACCAGACCTCACCTCCCAGATAAACAATGACTAATAAGACCCTTCTGGATACTCTACAATCTAAAGTCAAAAGTAGCCATTTTGTCCTCAAAAATCATAATAAGTCAAAATAACTGTACATCCATAATGTCTTGGAAACTTATATTCTACATTTGAAAGCATGATTTTTATCTTCTATGTTATACAAATAAACACATAAATTCTACACATTCTGAAAGAAATATAGAAAGTGGAAGTAAAAAAATTAAAAAGTTTAATTTTTTAATTATGACCATTTTTTGGAATGAAGGGAGAAGTATTTAGAGACTAGACAACAAATCACATCTTCTTAGCTTGATAATCAGGCAATAAAAGGCATGCACATGAATTGTGTTATGCTAAATACGAAGAGTCTCAAATAACCTTAGAGGTTACTCGGTGGTAGAATTAAGACTTCATACGGTAAGATGTCTCAAATTTCATTTCTAGTCATGCCCCTGCAGTGTCATCAAGTGCCAATTGTTCAAAGAACGTAGTTAAGTTGGGGAGCTAGCGGAACCTCTCACAATTTCCTCGGTTGAGGCATTTGAGGGCATATAGAATTAATGTACTGAAACATTAAAATGAGTTTCATTCCAATTGTTAATTTTCAACAAGTTAGAGGGGCATCAATCCATAATTCCTTACTGATTTAGGTCATGGCCATTCGATAACTTTTTGATTTATCTAATTAACGTCGGATGGACCAAATTGAGAGGAACTTTAAATTGAGAGGTTTTGCTTGTTTTGTGGTGCAATACATGTCTTTAAGTTTGTTTTGTTCGTTATCATCGATGTATATGAAACAGTAGCCTAGTGTGCAGTTTTCTTCTCAATATTCATTTTCTTCTACTGAAAGTTCTTCAGTTTGAAGAGAAATGTGAAGAAATTCTCTCTCTCTCTCTCTCTCTCTCTCTCTCTCTCTCTCTCTCTCTCTCTCTCTCCCCTGTTGCTGGTAGTAGCAGTGCTAGCAAATTTATGTCATCTTTGATCAGAGATTAATTAGCTAGGTTTATTTATGTGTGAACGTACACAAGTGGTTAGAAAACCAAAATATTCTTTCTTTTAATTAGTTACAAACGCGTAAAAAAGAAAAAAGGGTCAAGTCAAGTGATTGGAGAAAGAGTAGCTAGCTAGCTAGGCTTGTCTTCCCAGGTTCTTGTCCAAAGCCAAAGGCATCGGACCTGTTGATATTTTAAGTCGGAGAAAACTATGGCCATAAATAATAAATTTAAATAACCCCTCCCTCATGCTAGAAGGGTTGGTTGGGTCATAATCATACTTACTGTATATACTAACTAGTCAAACTAATACTTTTGTCTTTTGATGCTCCACTTGCAAGTGTTTATATTTGGTATTCAAATCATATTCTGTCCATAGAAGAATTAGGCATTAACTGAAAAGAGACAAGAAAACGACCATGGGCATAGCCATTAGTATTTAACTCCCTCCTCCTCCAAATAAGAGCTGCATCGTAATTTGCATTTCTATAATTCTTTTTTTTTTTTTGACATACAAAATAAATATCATGTTAATGCAAAAATTGAAAAAATATATATATTAAGGTTAATTTGTAGCTCAAATTTTAAAAGTGCAGCTGTTTTCTTTTTCCTTTTTTTTTTTTTTTCCGGGTATGAGGTAGTCCCTCGATCCCAATTGAAGATGTAGATTTAAACTTTTTGGTCAATTTAATCAATTTTTTATATATATTTCACATATTTTCTTCTAGTTAGACAAAATAAAAATATAATTAACCTTTAGTAATTACACTAAAAATACTATAATTCAGGTGTTTTAATCTAAAAGTTTTGAACAAAACAATCAAGTCCTTGTCAAATATTGATTCCAAACTTGTCTCAAGAATTTTTTTAAAGTGTATCTTTTCAATTGGGAAATGAGTTTATAATATCACCACTTTTTAATCAAGACATGCTACTGAATAATATATGTAGCTGCATTATGTAAAAAAAAAAAAATAGAAAAAGAAACTATTGTATGGATTGTGTTTGTTGAAATTAGATTGCACACTAGTATTTTTCTTAACATAATTGAAAAGGATATGCTATATTAGCATTTTAATTTTCAATCATGACACTTAAGTATTTTTTTTATTTTACTTGTACGTATAGGTTGTAATTTGTGTCCATGCCCATTTGTTCCACTAGACCGTCCACATTTTAATGGGTATAGTTATCAACAAATTTCTAATGGACATAAATGGCGTGCCCATAAAAATCCAAGTTCATTCATGGGCATAAATTAGTCAATAGGCGCCCATGAGTCTAAAAATATTTGAAATGTCGATTTTTTTAAAGGAAATCTACCACTTGTGACTTTTGACAATTAATTGCCTTCGAACAGTGAACACCGGCACCCTCAACAATCGTCATCCGGTGACCTCGGGCAACCGTCTTTTCGACGTCCATAAAACAAAAGAAATAAGAATGATTGTTACATATATCTTGAAATCATACTTCATTCATAAATCATCGAAAAGAAATTTATACCACTTTAAATCATTTCAATTGGGAGAACAAGAAATTATGTCCAAAAATCGTCGGGGTAGCTAGTAAAGGCTGGCTCTAGACGGCGTGGCACCGCAACTACGGTAGATAGATGTGTCATTTTACTGCTACCGATTTTAGACATATAATTTATCGTTCGTTCACCCAATTAATGTGATTCAAAGTCTTTGTAGATTTCTTTTTAAATGATCTACGTATGAAGTATGATTTTAGAGATATATGTGTAGTTGAAATGATTTTTTGTAATATTTATTTTTATTTGATAATTTTATATTAATGACTCTATTATTTATACACATATTATTAATTGGGTTCACTCTTGATCCATTTGAGCCCGTCGCCCACACGGGTGTTGTCTATACACCTTGACCCGCTCGTTTGCCACTTCACAAGTACATGTGGTCTACTATGAAATACTTCATCCATTTTATGCAAATAGTCCACTATACTATTTTGTGATGTTTCACTCACTTAAAGAGTTCACGTTCAAAAAAAAATGTTTACAATTTTCATAGTCTTTCATCTTTACTCTCCACTTGTGTTATAATTATTTTGGTCGTGCTTAAGTATTTTTATAATTATGACCAAATTTAATGACACTAATATATCCCTTAATAATTAGACTTTTCAAAATGCATATTCTTTGGGTGAAACAAAAGAGTAACTTAGTTGAAATACTGAATTACTAATAACATATATTAGCCCAATTGAAAAAGATAATTTTCCCTGTGCTTATTCATTTGGGTACATGCATGTGTGTCAAAGAAATTTTCTTCATTTATCTTTTCTTATAATCATTTTGATAGGGATAGAATAGTTAGTCAAAGGAAGGACATTTTGGTAATGAAGGTGGGGGTAACTACTGGACAAGAAGGTGAGGCCTATTAAAAGGGTTGTTATTAAGGACAGGTTTTGTAAGCATAAGTACTGAGGCTCTTCTGATCAGATCAACAACAAGCCTCCATAGATCTTTTTAATGGCTGTGGATGAGAGGGGCTGCTGGTGAGTATACACAGGATGGGACTGTGGATCTCAAAGGCAACCCTGTCCTTAGATCCAAGAGAGGTGGCTGGACTGCTTGCTCCTTTGTTGTTGGTAACTATACAAACCTCACTCTCTCTCTCTCTCTCTCTCTCAAAATGAAACTTTCCAAACCTTTTGGGATACATTGTAAAGTGGAGCTACTTTAGTGCTCTTTATGATTTTGTGTTTATTTATGAATTGTAAGCAATTTAGTGGGTGTTGGGGAATTACCCTGCCAATTATATGATACTATATGAGAAAATATTTAGGAGTAAAATTATGTTTACAATTTTCATAACCTTTTATCTTTATCGTCCACTTGTATTGTAAGTATTATGATTGTGCTTAATTATATTTGTAATTATGACCAACTTCAATGACATTAATATATCACTTAATTATTAGATTTTTTAAACGTGAACTCTTTGGGTGGAACGGATAGAGTAATTTTAAATCTTTTTCATGAATCTTTGAAATAATTTTTTACGTTTGTAGTAATTTTTAAGACTTTTGAGCTGATATAATGCTCAAAGACCACCAAATATTTATTTTTCGTAACTTGTGGATTAATTAAAAATTATGAAATCATATTCAAGATTTATCTGCAAATTGGGTTGGTTTATATAAAGGTTGTATCATTTAAGTTTAAGGTTGCCACTTTTGACGGTTTTCTTTATAATATGATATGATTGGGTTACTGATAGTCAAAGGTGAGAGTGGTTTGTTTGGTCACATTTGGTTTGACCCTTTGCTTGTGTTGAAATATTTAAAAAGTCTTCAGTCCCTTATTTCTCCTTTCTTTAATTGTTTCTTCCTTCCTTCCTTTCTTAATTAAACGAAAAATGCTGATTTCACTTCTTAAAGATTCTTTTATTATTATTATTATTATTATTATTATTATTATTATTATTATTATTTTGAACACAGATTCTTTTATTATTTAAGATTATTATTGACAAATAAATTATTGTAGCAAATTTCATTCAATATGTTAAAGCTAATTTTACATAATTTAGTAATATTATTATTGTTTTGACCTGTTAAATGAAATTGAAAACTTATCTAAAATTAATTTTTGAAGACGAAAAGAGTATTTATTCACGAAGCATTTCCTGAGAAAAACGAGCAGCACCATACATACATAGTACTCATAATTTTCATTTTTATTATTGTTTCTGTAACAGTTTACGAGGTGTTTGAAAGAATGGCTTATTATGGTATTTCATCAAATTTGGTAATATACCTAACCACAAAGCTACATCAGGGCACGGTGACCTCGGCCAACAATGTCACCAATTGGGTTGGCACCATTTGGATGACTCCTATCTTGGGTGCTTACATCGCTGATGCCCACCTCGGCCGTTACTGGACGTTTGTTATTGCCTGTGTCATCTATCTCTCTGTACGTATTTCATTTGATTATTGTTATATCTAAAGAGAGACATTTATAAAGTTAGTTTTGGTTGTTAACACTTGACAGAAGCAAGCGTGCGATATCTCACAATTGAGTCAAGCTTACTTACCTAAGTGAACTTGATCTTTTGACGTTCTCGTGACAATTAAAATATATTGATATGTCCAAACAATTAAGGATATTATATCCGGTGATTTCTTCTCGATCAAAAATTAAATGATGGGGTTAGATAACTTGCGATATTACTTAATTGGAAAGCGAGAGTTTTTGTCAGATATATAATTAGTTGACGTGACCTTATGCTTGATTATAATTTAGTTGTCTCATTATTGGCAATATTACCATATGCTGCTTAATTTCAGTTAATGCTCCTGCCTAACACGTCTTCCAATTGTCAACTAGGCCATGTGAATCTTGGATCAAGCTTTCACATGAAAGTATATATGCGGTTCTTGTTTTCACAACTTTCTTTTTCATCTTAATTTTTGGCTTTATTTTGATGACTTTAAGAAATAATAATCGTGATCAATTTTGGTGCAAGCAGTGGGCCGGACTCCAACTTATACTTCAACTTTGACCCTAAGTATTGTCCTTTCAGTCTTTTTCAAACCCAAACAAACCAAATGTTGACAAATTGGGCATTCTTTGATGTGATCACAGGGAATGTGTATACTTACCCTAGCCGTATCAGTCCCCGGTCTAAAGCCGCCAAGTTGTAAGGATCCCAATATGGTGAATTGCAAGAAGGCGTCGACGATACAGCTAGCGGTCTTTTTCAGTGCACTCTATACTCTAGCACTGGGTACTGGTGGGACGAAGCCCAACATTTCAACTATTGGAGCGGACCAATTCGACGAGTTTGATCCCAAGGAGAAAGCACATAAACTTTCCTTCTTCAATTGGTGGATGTTTAGCATATTCTTTGGGACCCTCTTTGCCAACACAGTTCTAGTGTATATACAGGACAACGTGGGCTGGACCCTTGGTTATGGGCTTCCAACTCTTGGGCTGGCAATATCAATTGCGGTCTTCTTGGCTGGAACACCTTTCTATAGGCACAAGTTACCCACTGGGAGTCCCTTCACAAAGATGGCTAGGGTCATAGTGGCTGTGTGCGCCCCAAACCTCGAGCCCAATTAAACGGCCCAAGCCCAAAACGTCACCGCCGAAATCCAACTAAACCAAATCAAATTTAGCAATACATCAAAATTTATTCTTAAAGACAATCTGCGAACAATAACCCAAGTGTTACAAACATAAAATTCAAACCCAAAATACTTTGTCTCGCAGACTAACTTAAATTATTCAAACATCAAAATTTAAATTAGTCTAATTACAAGGAACTCAATAGAATATCTTCCAACTTATCCTTGCATGCGTGTCTCAACGTACAAACTTTAACGTCTCACTTATATGAGGAGAAGAATAAAGTGAAGGGTGAGCGAACAATGCCCAATAAGTTCGCCGCGCCCTCCGGTTTCTAAGGAAGGGTGGACGCACAAGAGAATATTCGAAAGTGAAACAATGTGATAAAAGGTAGTTTGCGGTTCATACGATACTTTATAACGAAACGAAATAGTGCGAACGAATTAGTGTTTCACAAATGAGAGTTCAAAGAAAAGAAACATGCAAAGTACGAGTCGAGTAACCCAATCGTCACCAACCGTCCCATACCGGCTAGTCACGACGGATTACTCACGATGTCATGATCACATAGGTGGTCCATTGACCATTCACATAAATGCCCCGAAGGGTGCCAACATTTTACCCCAAGGGTAATTAATAGAAGGTAAGTCATGACTACCGCACCAAAGGCCAAGTGGTGCAAAAATATAAGGTCCACTCTATACCCGTGGCGGGTTGTTCGTAATCACGAACTAATTAAGGTTCACTCTATACCCGTGACGGGTTGTTCGTAATTCACGAACTAATTAAGGTTCACTCTATACCCAGTGACGGGTTTTCAACTAGTGATCATAACGGAGTTCGAAATAAAACAACATTATCAAACGATACATACGAAATTTACTTTCGAAGTATAAGCATTTCATCAAATACCAAAGATATGACATGAGGTTTGAAGAATATAATACAACGAAATGCGAAACGACGGAGTCAAAGCAAATTCCGACACGAGGTCGGGTATGGTAGTCAAAACGATAATTTCAAAAAGTAAACGAGTAACCTAACGCCGAAAAATATATTCGCAAAATAACTTAAAAGAAGCGAAATCCCTTACCGGCTAATTTTGCGGAGATAATTAACTCGTACGCGAATAATGTCCGTCACGCACGCTGTTCAAATCTAATTCCAACACGAAAATACTAATTACTAACAAAAATCTCTCTCAATAAAATATACTCTAATTACTAACATAATTTAGTATTGTATAGTTACTATTTTATTACTTTACATTTTATTTATTTATTTATTTATTTATTATTATTATTATTATTATTTTACTTTATTTATTTATTATTATTTTTTATTCCAACACACCCCAAAATATACACACCAACTTCCATTATTAACCAAGTCATCCCACACAACCAAAATCCACACCTCTTGCACACCAGTATACTCAACCCAAACATACACAGAATAATCACCTTCATGCACCACACGCACATCACACACTACACACACAAACACACACAAACTCACTTACATATTCTATGTTTTATATATATATATATATAATATTAAACACACACATCCATCTAACACACACACCTACACTATACGCACACACACACTGTCCAAACACACACACAGTACACACGCACGCACTCACCACACACAATACACACACACACTCTCCCCTACCTAGCCTACCCCACATCTCCTCTTTTCTAACAAAACCCCTTCCCTCCTCCTGCTTCTTTCTTTTCTTCCCTTTCTTTTTCTCTCTTTTTTTTTTTTCCAGTTCTCCACCTTTTCTTCTTCTCTTCTCCCTTCTTTTCGTCCAGTAAGAGACCCACACACAAACCACATACCCACGCACCCACTTCATCAAATCAGTCTCTCTAGCCCCTTCCAGCATACCTCCCCATGTCGCCCCACCTTTCCCTTTCTCATTTCTATCCATTTCCATCTATTTACCCACACACACACACACTACAAATCCAAATTTTCAGTGTCGATTCTTTCCTCCATTTCAGAACCCAACAAGTTCAATACCATGTTTTTATTATTATTATTTTTTCAACTACACTAATCACTTTCGTACTACCCACGTTGCTAAGAGATCGTGAACTTTAAAAATATATTAGAATTGAGATTAATAGAGATCAAGGACGACATTGTTTACCTCCGATAGCTCGCCCGCTCGATCGCCAAGAATACGATCCGATGTGGTTGCTCTTCTTCACCGCCGTCACACACTCTCACCCTAATTTTCTTAATCTTTCTCTGTCTTTCCGCCTCTCTAGTTTAGGTAGAGAAAGTATTCTTCAACTTGAGTCTCTCCCGAAGCGATACAAAACGATAACATGAAATCTCACTTCAAAATTTAAAAACGAACTCATCCTTATCTCTCCGTTGCGGCAGCTTCACCGTGAGCCCTCACGTCTCTTTTCCAATTTTTCAGTTACTGATTTTATCATTATTATTATTATTACTATTATTATTATTATTATTATTATTATTATTATTATTATTATTATTATTTACCCGAACTAAATTAATGGGCTAATTTACGGGCCAAACCCAACGTAACAATGACAAAATGTGTCGGATCAAATTATAATTTATATTTTATTACAAAAGATAATCACCAATTAACTCCCAAAATAATTTGCAATATTGATTTATGCAATTTTAATATTATTAACGAAAATTTGGGGTATTACACTCTCACCCCCTTAAAAGAAGTTTAGTCCTCTAAACTTAACGTACCTAGTCCGCAAAGAGGTCGGGATACTTTTCTCTTATTTCTTCCTCCAGCTCCCAAGTAGCCTCTCTCCGAGTGGTTAGTCCATTGCACTTTCACATACGGAATGGTTCGCCTTCCGAGTACTTGATCTTTCCGATCCACAATACGAACAGTTGTTCGTCATAACTCAAATCTTCTCGGAGCAACGGTTCATATTCTATTACGTGGCTCGGGTCCGAGACATACTTCTCAGCATCGACACATGAAATACGTTGTGCACTCCAGGACACACAGGTGCGAGTGCAGAGGCGACCTCCCAACTCGCTCCAATATCTCGAATGGTCCCACAAACCTCGGACTAAGTTTACCCCGAATACCAAATCTCATAACTCCTCTTGTGGGTGAGATCTTAAGAAATACATGATCTCCTACTTGAATTCAAGCCCGCGACGCCGATTATCGCATAAGACTTCGTCTACTCGAGCCAAGAAGTCGCTCTAATCATTGTACCGGGTTCAAAACCAAACGTCACCTTAAGTTAGTCAATTGATATTTTCCAATCTAATTTGATTTACCTTGAGTTGAGCCGCTTCTAATGCTAAACACTTTCCTAAGGGTTACTAGCTAACATACGAGTTTCGGGACATATCATAACCTAAGTCGTACTTGTGCTCAACTTGGCCCGAAGGCCTCTACAAGCCGTTCTAAATATTTGAGATAAACCTAGCATAATAGTCGACATCGTCGAGACTTTTGTCCAACGATTTTATCCAATTTCCTCTCTCAAGGCTTAATATTGCCCTTAAGTTATTCATATTCTTCCCGAAACCTAGGTTCATCAAGATATCTGAATAGACACAATGTCCACCGATCGAAACTTTGAGACTCCAATCAATAAATCCTTAAACGGTTGGGGCATTCGTTAGTCCAAACATCATTACCAAAAACTCATAGTGCCCATACTTTATCATTAAAGCAAATGACTTATCCATCCCAAAGTTACATTGAAATTCTTAATGTATAGAGTAATTAAATCAATAGGCATCCTCAAAATCAACACCTATGTTCGAGGTGACAATTTATAAGTCGTGCAATTTATATCATCGTTCGAGTGTAAAGTACTAGGATCAATACAAACTTAAACGTCGCGAAGACAAAGTTATACGGTACTGCCACTATGTCATGGTTGTTCGAGCACACAAGGTAGCGAGAAGTCACAACACCGGATCGGATAAGGAAAACGAATTGCTATCTCACGATTGCTAAATAGGAATGACGCATATCCATTACGCATATTATAAAAGGTATGACAAAAATTTCTAGTGTTCTCGACACAAACATGAATGTGTCATGCTTATATAGAGTTAAAACATTATTCAAAAGTGAAACATACGAAAATGACTTCCTTCGAATAATATAACTAAAACTAGTTGGTTTCGAATTCAAAACAACAACCCCAAAATCGCGTCATGATGTTTCAAGAAATAAGAGAAACTAACTCGAAATAAGGGAAAGCTAACTCTAATGTTGAGGCTACTCTTCACTATAAACTACCCGAACCAAATTATTCATTCTTTTGGTACTCCACAGTTGAGCATTCTTCGCGATCGTGGTATCAATCCTCCGCAAATTTTTAAAATTTGACTTGTCCTTTCTTGACCACGCATAAACTTGCCTCTAAGTGGCTCTTGGCGTCCTTAATCTTATGCCCAATTTTTCCGAGCTTGAAACATGCTCCACTAATCCGCATGATCTTTTGCATGGTGACTCTTGCCACACCGAAACACTTCATCTTCTTCGTTACCCCTTGACCCTGGACAGAATATTCTTTTTCTTAGCCTTCATAACTTCTTTAAGTACTTTCTTCATATAATAGTTACGTTCTTCACGAGCCTTTCTAACTTCCTCTACAACTTGCATCCGAGTTGCACCTAGCTCACTTTCATTGCATTCAATTGTTCTTCTAAGCGTTCAACCATATCTTGTTGTCCGATTGGTCCACTTCCACTTACATGGTTAGGTCCACCACAATACCCATGTGTGATTCTTGTCTCCATATCACCGGTCCTCGAATGAAAAGGCTCCTCTTGTCCATCAAGCCGCAAATTAAGCCTCCTCGCCATTCCAACAAATCTCGACTTCCGAGAGCCGCTTAGTTGACTTCTCCAATTCTTGATCCACTCGTCTATCAACGTCTCTTCACCCATCATTCTCGATACGACATCCTAAAAATCATCATAAAATTCAACTTTCAATAAATTTTTCGAATGAGCACATTAACCTTAGAATTTGAACCGACCCCAATATTCAACTCAATCAACTAATTTTCTTAAATTCCAAGAACGTGACGCAGTTCAAGATATATTTATATTCGTATAACTCAACTCATATAATTTATCAAATGAGACTACCAAAACGAACCCCTAATATACTTACCGAAGAAGATACCCTATCTTAAGAGGTCAAACCAAGGCATATCTAACTTTTTTTTTCTTGACACTTATATAAATTCAACTACGATAAATTAAATCAACAATATTCAAAAAGACGCGTATAAAAAGAAAATATATATATATATATATATATATTTTCAAATTTTATAATTAAAATCCATTCCTTTTTTTTTCGGGATTCAAACAAAAACTCATTCTTTCTTCGGCAATTAAAAGGATGATGGCCTACTCATGTTCCTAAGACTCTTCATTACTAGGGTCATCCTTACGATGCATTAACCGTATCACTTCCCTAAATATCCAACGGTGATGCTAATGTCAATAAAGTAATATGGTAACAATACCGCTTGCACAATCATAATCTTAATTCTATAATCGTTTCTTAATTCTAACGGCTTCTAAGTTTCTAAACCTTCAGACCTAAAGCCTAAGCTCGATACCAACTTTGTAACGCCCCAAACCCGAGCCCAATTAAACGGCCCAAGCCCAAAACGTCCGCCGAAATCCAACTAAACCAAATCAAATTTAGCAATACATCAAAATTTATTCTTAAAGACGTCTGCGGAACAATAACCCAAGTGTTACAAACATAAAATTCAAACCCAAAATACTTTGTCTCGCAGACTAACTTAAATTATTCAAACATCAAAATTTAAATTAGTCTAATTACAAGGAACTCAATAGAATATCTTCCAACTTATCCTTGCATGCGTGTCTCAACGTACAAACTTTAACGTCTCACTTATAACTTTGAGGAGAAGAATAAAGTGAAGGGTGAGCGAACAATGCCCGTAAGTTCGTCGCCGCCCCTCCGGTTTCTAAGGAAGGGTGGACGCACAAGGAGAATATTCGAAAGTGAAACAATGTGATAAAAGGTAGTTTGCAGTTCATACGATACTTTATAACGAAACGAAATAGTGCGAACGAATTAGTGTTTCACAAATGAGAGTTCAAAGAAAAGAAACATGCAAAGTACGAAGTCGAGTAACCCAATCGTCACCAACCGTCCCATACCGGCTAGTCACGACGGATTACTCACGATGTCATGATCACATAGGTGGTCCATTGACCATTCACATAAATGCCCCCGAAGGGTGCCAACATTTTACCCCAAGGGTAATTAATAGAAGGTAAGTCATGACTACCGCACCAAAGGCCAAGTGGTGCAAAAATATAAGGTCCACTCTATACCCAGTGGCGGGTTGTTCGTAATCACGAACTAATTAAGGTTCACTCTATACCCAGTGACGGGTTGTTCGTAATTCACGAACTAATTAAGGTTCACTCTATACCCAGTGACGGGTTTTTCAACTAGTGATCATAACGGAGTTCGAAATAAAACAACATTATCAAACGATACATACGAAATTTACTTTCGAAGTATAAGCATTTCATCAAATACCAAAGATATGACATGAGGTTTGAAGAATATAATACAACGAAATGCGAAACGACGGAGTCAAAGCAAATTCCGACACGAGGTCGGGTATGGTAGTCAAAACGATAATTTCAAAAAAAGTAAACGAGTAACCTAACGCCGAAAAAATATATTCGCAAAATAACTTAAAAGAAGCGAAATCCCTTACCGGCTAATTTTGCGGAGATAATTAACTCGTACGCGAATAATGTCCGTCACGCGCGCTCGTTCAAATCTAATTCCAACACGAAAAATACTAATTACTAACAAAAATCTCTCTCAATAAAATATACTCTAATTACTAACATAATTTAGTATTGTATAGTTACTATTTTATTACTTTACATTTTATTTATTTATTTATTTATTATTATTATTATTATATTATTATTTTACTTTATTTTATTTATTATTATTTTTTTTATTCCAACACACCCCAAAATATACACACCAACTTCCATTATTAACCAAGTCATCCCACACAACCAAAATCCACACCTCTTGCACACCAGTATACTCAACCCAAACATACACAGAATAATCACCTTCATGCACCACACGCACATCACACACTACACACACAAACACACACAAACTCACTTACATATTCTATGTTTTATATATATATATATATAATATTAAACACACACATCCATCTAACACACACACCTACACTATACGCACACACACACTGTCCAAACACACACACAGTACACACGCACGCACTCACCACACACAATACACACACACACTCTCCCCCTACCTAGCC
Source organism: Platycodon grandiflorus (assembly GCA_016624345.1). Taxonomy (NCBI): domain Eukaryota; kingdom Viridiplantae; phylum Streptophyta; class Magnoliopsida; order Asterales; family Campanulaceae; genus Platycodon; species Platycodon grandiflorus. The sequence continues at coordinate 5,912,206 of CM028369.1, read as the reverse complement.
TACCCCACATCTCCTCTTTTCTAACAAAACCCCTTCCCTCCTCCTGCTTCTTTCTTTTCTTCCCTTTCTTTTTCTCTCTTTTTTTTTTTCCAGTTCTCCACCTTTTCTTCTTCTCTTCTCCCTTCTTTTCGTCCAGTAAGAGACCCACACACAAACCACATACCCACGCACCCACTTCATCAAATCAGTCTCTCTAGCCCCTTCCAGCATACCTCCCCATGTCGCCCCACCTTTCCCCTTTCTCATTTCTATCCATTTCCATCTATTTACCCACACACACACACACTACAAATCCAAATTTTCAGTGTCGATTCTTTCCTCCATTTCAGAACCCAACAAGTTCAATACCATGTTTTTATTATTATTATTTTTTCAACTACACTAATCACTTTCGTACTACCCACGTTGCTAAGAGATCGTGAACTTTAAAAATATATTAGAATTGGAGATTAATAGAGATCAAGGACGACATTGTTTACCTCCGATAGCTCGCCCGCTCGATCGCCAAGAATACGATCCGATGTGGTTGCTCTTCTTCACCGCCGTCACACACTCTCACCCTAATTTTCTTAATCTTTCTCTGTCTTTCCGCCTCTCTAGTTTAGGTAGAGAAAGTATTCTTCAACTTGAGTCTCTCCCGAAGCGATACAAAACGATAACATGAAATCTCACTTCAAAATTTAAAAACGAACTCATCCTTATCTCTCCGTTGCGGCAGCTTCACCGTGAGCCCTCACGTCTCTTTTCCAATTTTTCAGTTACTGATTTTATCATTATTATTATTATTACTATTATTATTATTATTATTATTATTATTATTATTATTATTATTATTATTTACCCCGAACTAAATTAATGGGCTAATTTACGGGCCAAACCCAACGTAACAATGACAAAATGTGTCGGATCAAATTATAATTTATATTTTATTACAAAAGATAATCAGCCCAATTAACTCCCAAAATAATTTGCAATATTGATTTATGCAATTTTAATATTATTAACGAAAATTTGGGGTATTACAGGCTGCCATAAGGAAATGGAGGGTACCCATCCCTAGTGACCCTAAGGAACTATATGAGTTAGACTTGGGAGCCTACAGCAAGAAGGGAATGTATAGGATTGATTCAACACCTTCCCTCAGGTTTGTTTCCTTAATATAACTCTATTAATCGCCTCCTAATGGACTAAACTATGTAGGCCCGACATTTTCAGCCCATATTGGCTGTGCATAACCAACTATTTTCGCAAATGCTAAGCATGAATAATTGATGCAGGTTCTTCAACAAAGCTTCGGTAAAAACAGGTTCAACCTCGCCATGGATGCTATGCTCGGTTACCCAAGTTGAGGAAACTAAACAAATGCTACGAATGATCCCAATCTTGATGGCCACCGTTGTTCCAAGCACGATGCTTGCACAAATCAATACACTATTCGTTAAGCAAGGCACAACTCTTATGAGGCACATTGGTGGCTTCAAAATTCCACCCGCCAGCTTAGCTGGATTTGTGACCATCTCCATGCTTGTCTGTGTTGTACTCTATGACCGCTTCTTTGTCAAGATTCTGCAAAAGTGGACGAAAAATCCTAGAGGTATCACTCTCCTTCAAAGAATGGGAATTGGAATGATTATCCACATTATTATCATGGTTATAGCGTCTCTAACCGAGATGCATAGACTAAGCGTCGCTAAAGCCCACGGTGTGGTTGAGAGTGGAAAACAAGTTCCGTTGTCTATTTTCATCCTTCTTCCTCAATTTATACTCATGGGAACTGCTGATGCATTTCTAGAGGTAGCGAAACTTGAGTTCTTCTACGATCAAGCACCCGAAAGTATGAAGAGTCTTGGGACTTCCTTCTCCATGACTAGTCTAGGAATTGGGAGTTTCGTGAGTAGCTTTCTTCTATCAACAGTTTCAAACATCACAAAAGGGATGGTCATAAAGGATGGATTCGAAACAACCTCAATGCTTCTCATCTCGACTACTACTATGCATTTTTTGCAATACTCAACTTCTTGAATTTCATTTTCTTTTTATGCGTAGTCAAGTTTTATGTATACAGGGCCGAGGTCTCAGATTCAATGACGATTCTTAGAGAGGAATTGAAGGGATCATCGAATAATATGCATGGTAGAAGCACCTAGCTAGAACAATTAATTAGTTAAGAATCAATTGGAAAGAAGATTTTCCTTCTTTATGTTAGTTGTAAATTTCTAATGTTTACACTTGTTTAAAGAAAGAAAAAGGAACGACGTATAGTTATATGAAATGCCTTGATGTGGTTCTTAAACTGGTTTTCATATTAAGGACCCATTTTTACTACTATTGTGTTTATTTATTGATTTTTCTGGCTTTATATTTATAATTTTATCGAAGTACATTTATTATTTGGTTTTTTTAATTTGTTATTCTATAATAATCAGAATAAAAGTTAGAAGAGTAAAATTTTGATAGTGATGATGGAGACTTGGCAAATAAGGATGACGAAGTCGCTCCCCATCAGATTGCTAAGGCTGTGTGTAGTATTCTTTTAAAGTTAATAAGTCATTATGATTTTCCTCTCTCCGTTCAGGTAAATAGTTTTTTTTTTTAAAAAATCAACATGTGACTAAATCATATCAAAATTTTACATATTTTAGGAAATTTTTTTCACTAATTAAAATCAACATTAAGAATATTATGAATTACAATTTTTATAAATTTGTAAAAACAAATATATAAATTATCTCTAAAATTTTAACTAAATTGACTAAAAAATTAAAAATAGACTATTTACCTGAAATAGTGACAGTAATAAAAATGAATTTGTATGAAATAGTATTTGATAATTAATATCTTACTACAACGACTATAATACTTAGGTGCCTGTCTGAAATTGCTTCATCGTGACAGACGGCGGGAGCTAGGTAAAATAATATTTTGGAAAATGCTTGATGAGGTTTGCAGGGGTACATTTTAAGTAAAAAAAAATTTTACTCAAAAAGGCTTAAGGGGTAAAATGGGCATTATCGTTCCCTTGCAACTGGAATACCAACATTTAGATTATGGAATCTGGAATTTACACTTTGAGGCCATTTGCTTTAAATTTTTGTACTCCCTCCGTCCCGGATAAATGTTCCTAGTGGATAAAACACAAAAATTAAGAAACATAATTAATGATATGCTGTAAAATGTATTCCGACAATAATACCCATGAACATTAATTGAGTTCAACTATTTTAAATAATTAAGTTTCTTTGAAATGTGTTATATTAAATAAAGTTTTAAAGGTATATTAGGAATAATGGTAGAGAATAGGTAGATCCAAAGTTTTAGGAACATTAGTTGGGACATTCCAAAATAGAAAGTATGAACATTTATCCGGACGGAGGAGTACAATTTAATTCCTTATTGGGTAAAAATTTCCTTCAAATTTCATGAAGTTTCGCTAGTGGAGTGGAGTTCAAATTAGAAAAAAATATTAGGCAATACACGCAATCGGGCCACTATACTTTGGGAAATGTTACATTTTGGCCACTGATTGTTTGAAAATGTTATTTGGGTCACTGTACTTTAGTTATCTGGCAATCGAGCCTATTTTTTGGACGGAGGTTAATTGAGCCGTTAAAATAACATAAAATACTAATTTTACCTCTTTTCCATCTTCATCTTCCTCAGTTTAGAAAAAACAAACCCTAACCCTAAATTTGAAAAAAAAAGTGTTTCTTTGGGAGAATTGAACTTGCGAATTGTCTGGACAAGTACAAAAACAAAAGTGATACCCACATAAGTCAAGGGGACAACGAGAATAAGAAAAAGAGCTTTGACCAACTCTGGGACCAAGACGGACTTGGGTTACTGAACCAGTGAACTCCACCAAATTCAGCGCCTTCTTTTGTATTCATGGCAAATCTTCTTTTTCTTCCACCACCACCTCCTTCTTCTTACTACCTCCGGCGACGGCGGATACTGTGAAAACCGTGCTCCGATGGCTGAAATTATTTAGATGTAGTAAAGTACAGATGGATTTGTGGATAACTCCTCTTCTTCTTCCATGCAATTTTAATGGTGGGGTTTGGTGTTGAAGGCTGTTTGTGGAAGATAAAGTATAATAAGCGAAAGCAGCGGCGGACATTCTTACTTGCTTTGCGGCCAATTAGACAAATATATGAATTGAGAGAATGTTTCTTGTTCTGAATTTGCCAGAAGCCCTGGCGCCAGCGGTGGTTATGGTGGTGCCGGCCTCTACTCCAATTTACGAGTCGGGTATAATTGCTTTGTACAATGGGTTTCTTGTGTATTTCGACTAGACCATAGCAAGAAGATGATTACAACCCCGATACTGCGCACACTAATTGCTTGGAGTTGGGTATATTCCGTTCATTAATTTAGGGACGTTGAAATTGAATTTTCACTCTTCATTGCAATTTTAGGGTTAGGGTTTGTTTTTTTTTTAATTGGGGAAGATGAAGATGGGGATGGGTAAAATTAGTATTTTATGTTATTTTAACGGCTCAATTAACCTCCGTCCAAAAAATGGGGTCGATTGCAAGATAACTGAAGTAGAGTGGTCCAAATAACATTTTCAAATAATCAGTGACCGAAATGTAACCTTCCCAAACAAGTGACCCGATTGTGTGTTTTGCCAAAATATTATAACTCCAAATTTCTAAGACTATTGGAGGAAATTCATTTCAGTTATTGTAATAGTATTCAACTTATTTCAAACATGCACGCACTGCATGTACGGTGTGAAAAAACAGAAGGAAGTACTCATGCAATAATCCGGCTGGAGTGAATGACAGAAAGAAGACCAATTTCTCGACCTCAACTCTAGAGGATAGAGAAGCAAATTTTACTGAGGAATTCCTAGAATCAAATGTCGAAGAAGATGGGTTAGGTAACTACACCAAGATGGGAGTCTGGATCTCAAAGGCAAACTGTTCTTAGATCCAACTGGTGAATGGACTTGTTCCTTTGTTCTGTTGGTAACTCTCTCTCTCTCTCTCTCTCTCTTTGTTGTTGTTGGTTATGTTAATTTCAAAATGAGTGTTTCTTTTGTTCACGATCGTTAACAAAAAAAACAAAAAAAAAAAAAAAAAGGGACGCACATTTTAGGATGCAAGTACATTAGTTTCAACGGGAGGGGGTTTGTTGTCAAATTATATACATGGATGGATATATGTATGAAATGTTTGAACGAATGGCATATCATGGGATATCATATCGAAATCGATATATAGTCTACTTAACCACCAAGCTCCACCAGGTCACTGCCGCCAATAATGTTACGAATTGGATTGGCGCTGTCTGGATTTCTCCTATCCTGGGGGCGACATTGGCGATGCCTATCTTAGCCGTTATTGGACGTTTGTAATTGCCTGTCTAGTCTATGTATCGGTATGTTTCTCCTAATACCATACCCATATCATGTTTTGCCTTTATTTCCCGTCCGTAAATTGGATAGAAAATCTTTTAGTATTCCTATGTAGAGATGTTAAAGGGCCACGGCCCGTAGGGTTGGCCCGTTTAAACCGAAAAAACAGGTTAGGGCTCAATATTTTGGGCCTGTTTAAAATCGGGCCCGTTAGGCTGGCCCGTTTAACCCGCGCCCGTTAGGGGCTGGCTGCTATGTTTCGGGGTTGGCCCGCCACCGCGTAATATTAATTAGGCCGTAAAAGTTTAGGAGATACGTAAAACAACCACCATGAGAATAAAACTAACAACCTTTAATTCAAAGTCAAACACATTTATCATTTACATTACAGTCTTCTTTATGTACTTGTGAATAAATACTGAAATATAAACAAATTTTTGGAAAGAATGCTAAGTAGAGCTATTACATTATTTATTTTGAGAAAAACAAGTTGGAAATTATAACGATCGATGTAAAAATGTCTAGTTTATATTTCTTTTGAAAAACATAAGAAACTATCAAAGTTATGAATGATTTATCGATTCACTATTTAAAAATATTGTTATATCATATCTTTAATCGTGGCCCGATAGTGGCCCGTTTAGCCCGAAACCCGCTAGGGTTAGGGTTAGGTCTGCAATATTAGTGGTCCGAAAAAATTGGACCGTTTAGCCCGCGGCCCGTTAGGGTCACAACCCGTTAGGACTGGCCCGAAACCGATAGGGCTAACCCGTTTAACATCTCTATTCCTATGTCCCAACGCTTAGTGAAATGGGCTGCAGTACTATTAGCAGCATTTCTTGCATACTTGCAGCAGATCCTCCTTAAGATTAATTTACCCAGTTCGCGTTCAAGCTCAAAATCTTATATCTAAGCACGTGCTCCTATTCCTGACATTTTTTTTTTATGGAAAATTGACGTGATCTGGGAAATATACCTTTTTCTTGGAAAATAATAACGGAAAATATTATACATTTACTTAATCAAGAATTTATTTGATTCGGTCATTTAATTAGGTACAAGCGGAAGGTCGGAATATCTTGTCAATATTTTAGTCTTATGTATTAGAATAGGTTTTCCATTTTTCCTATTAATCTCTTCTTCTTTCTTATCACAAAAAAAAAAAAAGTTTTTTTTCATTTTAAAGTTTAGTAAGAGTAAATTTGAAATTGAAAACGTCGTAAATATGTTTTAAGGAGACATCTATTAATAATGTGGATATTACAAGCAATATAAAATTCCAAAAGACTAGGTATACATAATATGTCAAGAAAATATTTGGTGGTTCTATATTATTATATCAGCAGTTTATGTGGTGATTAAATACCAATAGAAAGTTACTATTTAGATGAGGTTAACAACATTTTAAACATGAGCAGACTTGTGATGAACTGATGTTAAAGTTAACTCTACTAGTATTGATGACAAAATTCTACACCTCACCTAAATTGTAGCTTTTTATCTCTAGGATCACCAAATATTTTCTCATTAGTCTCAAACCCATTATGATATGAAATACCTTGTGAAAAATCAAAAAGAATTTTTTTCTCATTATGTGTACAAAAACTATACCCCAATGAGATGATGCATCGTTAAGATTTTAAATTTTTGGTGCTCAAAAACAATTCAAGATAATTTCTCTATGAAATACTGAAATCTCCAAATTCAACTTTCGAGTGTTTGAAACATAAAAAAGATAGGCTGCCCAAGCCCAATAAGTATTTGGACCACCATAAGCAATTACGTTTCTTAACTAGTACGGACTATTATCCAACAATATCCACTCATGAATTCCTGATCCAACATACAACATGTCTATATATATATTATCTGCATCATTTTATTTTTCATTTATATTCACATTGTTGATGACATCTTCAATCAAAATGTTTTAGGGTATGAGCCTACTAACACTAGCAGTTGCTCTTCGGGGACTCAGACCGCCTTCGTGTGTCGACAAGAACCTAGAAAACTGTCCAAAGGCCACAACCAAAGAATTAGCTGTGTTCTATTGTGCACTCTGCATTATAGCTATTGGCGCTGGTGGGGTGAAAACCAACATATTGACGATCGGAGCTGATCAATTCGATGATTTTGATCCCAAGGAAAAGGCTCAAAAGCTTTCCTTCTTTAATTGGTTGTTGTTTACGGCATTCACTGGATAACTTTTCGGTAACACAGTTCTTGTATACGTACAAGACAACGTTGGCTGGGGTTGGGGATATGGAATTCCGACTATTGGGCTTGTGTTTGTTGGGATATTGGATGGCCCAAATGGGCAACCTGTTCCAAGCCCAAACTCCCGGCCCAACCTCCAAGGCAGCCCACCCATTTCTCCCTTGCTAAACCGTTAGCTTCCTCTCCATGTTTCTCACTTCCAGCTCACTTTAGCTTTGTTCTTATCCCATGTGACATTTGACCAAAGCCTTGGTTTTCCCCCCATTGTTCAAAGGCTGGTGCGATTCCCCACCCCTTTTGTAATCCTTGAGCGTCTCGGTGAGATCCTCTAGTGGGTTGTATAGCCTTTTGTTAATTAAAGCTGTATTTGTACCTCCTTCACCGCGTGCGCGAACGACGGGAAAACACAACAGTGGTATCAGAGCATCCGGGTTGACTTCGCGTACGGTACGGTAGTCTTCAAATCCAAAAATTAGAAATCCTAGTCAAGGATTTCTGGGTGAGCAATTTCTAAAACCTCCTTAATTTCGTTTAAATTTGGTGTTGAGGTTTTATTTTTAATTGCTTGCGTAAAATTATTATTCCGCTGTGATTGCTCTATTTTTGATTTTTTGGATTTGTTGGTGATTTGCTTGTGATATTATTTTTTATTACTATTTTTGTTCCGTGTTGTCGTTAATAAAAAAAAAAAATGGAACACTCAGCGTCTTATAATTTGGAACCTTTTAATGGAAAATTTGATTTTTCTATTTGGCAACAAAAATGAAAGGGATTTTAATTAAAGAAAAAGTTTTCAAAGTTGTGACGCTAAATTTCGCCGAATCGATCAAGAGATTATGGCCGAAATGGATGAGTGTGCGTACTCTTCAATTATTTTGAACCTTAGTGATTCCGTGCTTAGAAAGGTTGGAAAACTTGAATCTGCGAAAGAATTATGGGATAAGTTAGAAGAACTTTTTTACGAAAAATCTCTTCCTAATAAGTTATATCTCCTGGAAAAATTCTTTAGATTTAAAATAGACCTTAATAGAGACATGGATGAGAATATTGACATATTCACTAAATTGGTTCAAGATATAAAACAAACCGGCGATAAACATATCGATGATTATACTCCTATAGTGTTTTTAAACGGAATTTCGATTCTTATCGCCGTTAAATGCTATTAAGTATGGTAGGGATGATATCACACTTGATACGGTGATTAATGGGTTAAAAGCAAAAGAATTAGAGTTAAGAAACACTAAGGGAAAATCGATCACGGAAAGTGAATTTTGTAAGAGGTAGACAACTTGAGAGGAACAATGGTCATAGTAATCATAATAATCAAAATCGAATCTGAAATCACAAGCATCGAAGTCGTAGTAGGTCAAAATCTAGAACTAGAAGTAAAACCTGCTATAACGTGGCGAGACGGGTCATTTTAGGAAAGATTGCACAAACCCAAGAAAGAAAAATCACAAGGAAAAAACAAGGTGACTGTAACTTAGCCTCGAGTAGTGATTCAGAGATGTTTTTATGGTTGTTGATGCATGTGAAAGTATTGTGAATTCGTGCATTCGTGCTAAATTGCAAAAATGAATGGCTTGTTGATTCGCTTGTACTTTTCACATGACTCCTTTTAAAAACTATTTTACTTCTTATAAAGAAGTGCAAACTGGATCGTGTCGATGGCTAATGAGAAAAAATGTGTCATTCTTGGAATTGGTGATATATCTTTGAAACTTGATTGGATATGTGTTGAATTTGAAAAATGTGAGACACGTTCTGATTTGTGCAATAATTTGATCTCGTGTGCCTCGTTAGAAGATGAGGGTTTTGAGGGTAAATGGGGAAAAGGCATAATGAAAATACTAAAGGGTTCTTTAGTTGTTGCTAAGGCCGAAAAACGCAATAACTTGTATGTATGTGTTGCTATTCCTATGTCTTTTGAGGAAAATTGTGCTAATCTTGTTAAAGAAGATAGAACAATGTTATGGCATAAAAGACTAGGACACATGAGTAATAAGGGTCTAGAAATATTACACAAAAATGGATGTTTTGGTAATGAAAATTTTTCTAGTCTACCTTTTTGTGATACATGTGTTAAAAGCAAACATCATAAAGTTAGTTTTCCTCCCCCTCCCCTAAACAAATCTTCTAGTAAGAAAATCCTTGAATATGTCCATGCGGATGTGTGGGGTCCCTCGAGTGTCCCTACTCAAGGTGGAAACAGATATTTTCTATCTATCATTGATGATTTTTCGAGAAAAGTCCGGGTTTTCTTAATGAAACAAAAATCGATGTTTTTGAAAAATTCAAAATTGGAAAGTTTTGATTGAAAATCAAACGGGAAGAAATTAAAAGTGCTTCGGATCGATAACGGGTTAGAATTCGTAATCAAGAATTCGATGAGTTCTCGCGAACATGGTATTCAAAGGCACAAAACGTGCCTTACAATCCGCAACAAAATGGTGTCGCGGCGCATGAATAGAACCCCGTTAGATAGAGTGAGAGCTATGCTCTTGACCTCTGGACTTTCGAAAAGGTTTTGGGGAGAAGCAGTCATAACTGCTGCCTATATCATTAATAGGTCCCCTTCTGTTCCTTTACATGGAAAGTGTCCTGAAGCTGTTTTCTTCGGAAAAGAAATTGATTTCTCAAACCTAAGAGTTTTGGTTGTGCTGCCTATATTCATCAAAAGAATGATAAAATTGGACCTAGGGCTACTAGGTGTGTTTTCTTAGGGTATCCCGAGGGGTGAAAGGGTATAGACGTGGTTGAAAGAAGAACATGGTTTTAAAGTTACCATTAACAAGGATGTAGTTTTTAATGAAATTGAATTCCCTTGTTTCCCGCCGAACCTATACTTGCTGATAATGTCCCCCCTCCCCATGCTCCTAATGAGGTGGAGCATCCCTATGTGGTAGGTTCTTTTGATGCTAGTACTAGTGCACAAACCGAAAATGGAATTGAGAATGATAATAACCAAGATGAAGTGCATCTGAACCGAAATTGTGAATGATGAAACCGTTAATGCTAAACCGAAAATGAGGAAGATGATAGGATTGAAAATCTGAAGATCGGAATCTAGATGCTAGGGTTCGAAAACTATCTAGATTTGATGATATGGCCTCATATGTGTTCAGCGTGTTTGCATCAATTGACAATTGTAGTGAACCCAATACTTACAAAGATGCCTTGAAATCTGCTAATTCAGTGGAGTGGTTAAATGCTATGATGGATGAAATGAATTCCTTGCATGTTAATCAAACTTGGACACGTGTGCCCAAAAATGAATCTGAATTTATGCATGATAAGACTAGGTTAATTGTTAAAGGGTTTACTCAAAAAGAGGGGATAGATTCTACGGAAATCTTTGTCCCGGTTGTCAAGTTCACTATTGTCAGAGTCATGCTTGCTTTGGTTGCTCAATTTGATTGGGAGTTAAAACAAATGAATGTTGTTAAACCTGTGTTTTTACATGGTAATTTGGATGAAAGAATTTGTGATTTGGATGAAAGAATTTACATGCGACATCCTGAAGGCTTTATTGACAAGAAAAATTCTGAACATGTGTGTTTATTAAAGAAATCTTTATATGGGTTGAAACAATCTCCTAGAATGTGGAACAAGAAATTTGATATGTGCATGCAAAGTTTGAACTTTAAACGTAGCTCTTATGATCATTGCTTGTATTATAAAGTTAACTCTGCTGCATAGGTGTTCTTGTTATTTTATATTGATGATATGCTGTTAATTGGTCCTTGCATTAAATCAATTGAGCATGTGCAAAAATGTCTTTGTGATAACTTTGACATGAAAGATCTAGGAGATGCCAAAAAGATTTTGGGAATGAACATTGTTAAGGATAGGAAAAATTCCATGATTTTTCTCAACCAGATTTCCTACATGGAAAAGTTTTTGAGTAAATTTAAGATGGAAAATAAGAAATCTGTCAATGTGCCTCTTAATTGTCATTTCATCCTGAGTAAAAGCCAGTCTCCCCAATCCGATTCAGAATTGAAAGAAATGGAAAATGTGTTATATTCAAATGCCATAGGATCCGTCATGTATTTAATGGTTAGTTCTAAACCTGACTTAGCTTATGCCTTAAGCTGTTTAAGTAGATACATGTCTAATCCTGGAATGCCACATTGGCAAGGTGTTAAATGGCTGTTGAGATATTTAAAATATTCTCTGACGTATGACTTAAAATTTTCTAAATATTCTGAAGGTGTGAAGTTAAAAGGGTATGTAGATTCAAATTCTGCGGATATGGGCACTAAATGTTTACCTGTTTCTAAATTTCAAACTTGTTTAAATATTTTGAAATTTGATGGTGATTGATACATGTGTGCTATTGTTACCCTTGAAATCCTCAGCTTACTTAGTGTTTGCTGTGGTGTTTATCTTGTTCCTGCTTTGTGCGGTGGAGCAAGATAGATTGCTAAAATCCTTGCATACTTAGTGTTTGCTGTGGTATCTATCTCGTTCCTGCTTTGTGCGGTGGAGCAAGATAGATTGGTTATTTCCTTGCATACTTTGTGTATGTTGTCCCGTGATTTGTTCTTTACTTAGTGTTGGAACAAGTCTATTTCGGTTTAAGGCAATGATGATTCCCATCTATTAAAAAGTCCTGTGTATCCACGTGGTGTGAACTAGCACTTGTTCCAAGGTGGAGATTGTTGGGATATTGGATGGCCCAAATGGGGAACCTGTTCCAAGCCCAAACTCCCGGCCCAACCTCCAAGGCAGCCCACCCATTTCTCCCTTGCTAAACCGTGAGCTTCCTCTCCATGTTTCTCACTTCCAGCTCACTTTAGCTTTGTTCTTATCCCATGTGACATTTGACCAAAGCCTTGGTTTTCCCCCCATTGTTCAAAGGCTGGTGCGATTCCCCACCCCTTTTGTAATCCTTGAGCGTCTCGGTGAGATCCTCTAGTGGGTTGTATAGGCTTTTGTTAATTAAAGTTGTATTTGTACCTCCTTCACCGCGCGCGAACGACGGAAAACACAACAGTGTTTTCGCTGTTGATCTTCTTGGTTGGGACTCCATTTTATAGGCACAAGTTGGCTGGAGGGAGTCTTTTTACAAGGATGGCTAGGGTCACTGTGGCTGCCCTCAGGAAATGGAAACTGCCTCCTCCCAGTGATCCCAGGCAGTTGTTCGAAGTAGACTTGGAAGAATGTACCAAGAAAGGAAAGTTCAAGATTGAAACAACATCCTCTCTCAAGTTTGTATTTCTTGATCCCATGCATGGCTACATACTAATCATATTGACTTTACACGAATTTTAATTAAAAAATGTATTTTAGTCTATTCGCTGCAGGTTTCTCAACAAATTAAGCTTGCGTGAAAGACACCATGGACGTTATGCACAGTGACTGAAGTTGAGGAAACCAAACAAATGTTGAAAATGATACCAAATTGGATCACCACATTCATCCCAAGTGTTATGGTTGCTCAATGTAACACCCTCTTTGTCAAGCAAGCCATTACTCTTGATAAAAGTATGGGTGCCATCAAACTTCCTCCAGCCAGCTTAGGTACCTTCCTGACCGTAACCATGCTTGCGTTCATCGTACTAGCTACATGACTGTGTCTTTGTCAAGGTAATTCGAAAGTTTGCAACAAACCCTAGAGGTATCACCCTCCTTCAGAGAATGGGATTCGGCTTTGCGCTCCACATTGTTATTATGATAATTGCGTCCATAACTGAGAGATACAGACCAAGTAGTGTAGCCAAAAAACATGGATTGGATGACAAATTAACCGGGACAACTGCCTCTAACTGTATTCATTTTACTTGCCCAATTCGTGTTCATGGGAATAGCGGATGCGTTTACTGAGGTAGGGAGGGTTGAGTTCTTCTACGATCAATCACCAGAAAGCATGAAGAGTCTTGGGAGTTCTTATGCTACCACTAGCTTGGGTGTTGGGAATTTTCTTAGCTCCTTCATTCTATCGACAGTTTCACGAATTACCAAGGAAAATGGTCACAAAGGATGGATTCTGAATAAACTAAATGCTTCTCGGCTTGATTATTACTATGGGTTTCTCGCAATACTAAGCTCATTGAATTTCGTGGTGTTCTATTAATTGTGACTGAATTCTTTCAGTACAAGCCTGAAGTTCGAGACTCTATGGAAGTGCTCAGGGAAAGAATCGAAGGATCGAAAAATGAGGTACGGAACCAAGTAGAGGTACAAGATAGCAGAGATGGTTAAGAAGAAATTAATGCATCCCGGATTTAGCTTTACCAATTATGTAATATACAATAATAATTTATTATGTGAAATAAATATGAAAAATAATTAAACGAGCTAGCTAGCTGTTCATCATGAGCCTTATTTTAGTGCTTAAATTTGGCTCATTTTGCAAACAAGCACATAGTACTTATGCTCAAGCTTAGTTCATTAATAATTGAAGCGAGCCAGAATTAAGTTTTCAACGAGCACAGCCTTAATTTGTTCAGAACGGAAGAAGCAAGCATATTTTGGTAATCTTCCAGCATGCATCAGCATGTTTTTACAGAGTCGTCGTCGTCTTCATTTCAAATGAGGTGGACGAAAAGTTTGTTGGGCTGGGTCCAGCCCAAATCGGATCCTCTATTCCAAAATGGTGTTCCATCTCCTATCCCAACCGTTGGATGTGCGTGCATAAAAAATCACGAGTTAATTAATGTTGTTTATTCACATGCATATGTGGCGCACATCCGACGGTTGGAATAAAAGGTGAAACACCATTTTGAAATAGAGGATCCAATCTGGGGTCCAGCCCATGTGATGATTGGCCCAAACGAACTTGTTCTTTTCTGTGAAAGTCAAAGGAAAAGAAGAAGAGGCTGAAATTTTAAGTGAAACTAGTAGTGGCCGCGGTTATTCAATCCTGGTGGCATGGCCGGCCGGGAAAAATCAAAAGAGTGACGAAATAGAATAAGTAGTATATCAAAATACTAGTAAACTGAGCGAGCAGTCAAGTCCACTTTGGTTCTTGATCGTACTTACTTATTCAATACATATTCAGCTGGTTTTTAGTTCAACTTTTGGGAAATGATTGTTCTCTTAATTGGTGCTTTTTTTGGTAGTTAGTTCTTCATTGATATATATATATATATATATATATATATATATATATATATGTGGTAACCTCATCTTGATACATCCACTTAATTTCTTCTACGATACTCTATGATTGATTGAATTTTGTTGTTGTAGAAACCCCTTTTTCGCACCAAATACAAGTCAGTCTTATTCTGCTGTTAACAAATTAATTAGTGGAGTAATCTCTCGATCGAGTCTGAACGTTGTAACCCTTTAATTATAGAGTCTCATCTTGGTGGTCGGTCATGATTTTAATTTTCCCTTTCTGGGTTTTTCACATAAAATCACTTTTACTTTAGTTGGTCTGGTTCGTCTAATTATGTAGTATTGCTTTTAAGTGGGGATTACGATACTTAGAAAACCTGTAATTATATAAACCACCACCGGATGTTGGCTTCGTCTCAACTTCCAGATGGACCAAAGAGATTCAATCATTGCCTCTGTTCCCATTTAATTATATATATTCTAATGATTTGAAAAATATTTTTTAGTCTTAGAGAAAAATATACTGTTTGTTGTACTATATGTCCCAAATTAATACAAAAACTTTTCCAAAAATTTGTTATACAGAGTAGTAAACTCAATACACACTTGCATAATCTTCATGATATCTTATAAAGGATCCCGTTTTAAATATAATTTTAAATTTTAAATTTTAAATTATTTGCTACCTATTAAGAGTACTAATATTACTGAAGCATTTATCAATATGAAGATTTCCTTCTCTTTTTTTTTTTTAATCTTTTTTTGTTTTTTAAATGAATTCCAGATGAGAAAATCAATTTCTTCTGCAGCCTCAACACCAGTAAGGAAAGAGAGGCAAAGTTTGCATCAGAATCTCTAAATTCAAAATGGCTGCAGAAGATGGGCTAATTGGGAAGTACACCCTAGATGGGACTGTGGATCTCAAAGGCAACCCTATTCTTCGATCCAAGACCGGTCGATGGACTGCCTCTTCCTTTGTTCTTGGTATGGTATTTCTCTCTCTCTCTCTCTCTCCCCCTCTCTTTTGGTTTTCCACGAGGTGTCCTCAAGCTATATTGGGTTTGAGACTAATAGACTAATCCCCGCTCGCGGTGCTGACATTGTCACAAGCCCAAGGGAGCTAAATGTTGAACATTAATTTGTTATATGTGTGCTCAAGCTTTGCCTCTTCAATCACTTTTGAGCTTTTCTGAATGAGCATTATGATCTGGTTGCTGTTGAATTGGTGCAGTATATGAGGCGTTTGAGCGAATGGGTTACTATGCAATATTAGCAAATCTAATAGTCTACTTAACCACCAAGCTCCACCAAGGTACTGTCACTGCCGCCAACAGTGTCACCAATTGGGTTGGTGCCGTCGGCATTTTTCCTATCTTGGGAGCCTACATTGGTGACGCCTATCTCGGCCGTTACTGGACGTTTCTCATTTCTTCAGCCATCTATCTCTCCGTATGTCTACTCTAACTATTCCAGCTACTGTTATTATTTGGATTCGTTAAGCAAATTTGTTGTGTTAGAACCTATACTGACAATGTCGACATCTCCTATCTACTTCTAGGGAATGTGCCTACTCACACTGGCAGTTTCTGTCCACGGCCTAAAACCGCCTCAATGCATTGACCCAGACTTGGAAAATTGTCCAAAGGCCTCAACCCTTGAATTAACCGTGTTTTATGCTGCACTCTACATCATAGCTCTTGGCATTGGAGGGACAAAGACCAACCTATCTACCATCGGAGCAGATCAATTCGACGATTTTGACCCAAAGGAGAAGGCCCGGAAACTTTCCTTCTTTAATTGGTGGATGTTTACTCTATTCTTTGGATTACTCTTCGGTAACACGGTTCTCGTGTACATACAAGATAATGTGGGTTGGACTTTGGGGTATGCTATTCCAAATATTGGGCTTGCGATTGGGATTTTGGTGTTCTTGGCTGGGACACCCTTTTATAGGCACAAGTTGCCTGGAGGGAGTCCTTTCACAAGGATGGCTAGGGTCATAGTGGCTGCACTACGAAAATGGAAAGTACCACTTCCTAGTGACTCTGCACTGCTGTTTGAAGTTGACTCAGAAGACTACGCCAAGAAAGTAAAGTTCAAGATTGAATCGACATCGACCTTCAAGTTAGTATTTCTTCCTAGCTACTTTTTCAAATTTCTTCATGTTATGTTTGGTACTTTCTTCCTTTAAATGATCTTTTAATGGAAGTAAATTTTGTTGCAGGTTCCTCAATAAAGCTTGTGTGCAAACAGGGGTAAAGTCTCCATGGATGTTGTGCACAGTGACTGAAGTTGAGGAAACCAAACAAATGTTGAGAATGATACCAATCTTATTCACCACATTCATCCCAAGTGCAATGATTGCTCAATGTAGCACCCTTTTCGTCAAGCAAGGCACTACTCTCGATAAAAGCATGGGTAGTATCGAACTTCCTCCAGCCAGCCTAGGTGCCTTCGTGGCTCTAGCCATGCTCGTATTTGTCGTATTATATGACCGGGTCTTCGTCAAGATAATCCGAAAGTTTACAAGAAATCCTAGGGGTATCACTCTCCTTCAGAGAATGGGTATTGGCTACGCACTCCATATTGTTATTATGACCATTGCATCCCTCACTGAGAAATACAGACTTGGTGTAGCTAAAAAACATGGGTTAGATGACAAACCAGGACAAGTGCCTCTAACCATATTCATTTTACTTCCCCAGTTTGTGCTAACGGGAATGGCAGACGCGTTTACTGAGGTATCGAGGGTTGAGTTCTTCTATGATCAAGCACCAGAAAGCATGAAAAGTCTCGGGACTTCTTACTCAACAACTAGTTTGGGAATTGGGAATTTGCTTAGCACCTTTATTCTATCAACAGTTTCACACGTCACAAAGGAAAATGGCCATAAGGGATGGATTCTCAACAACCTAAATGCTTCTCGGCTTGATTACTACTACGCTTTTCTGGCAATATTAAGCGCTTTGAATTTTGCGGTATTCTTACTTGTGACCAAGTTCTTTCGGTACAAGGCTGAAGTTTCAGACTCCATGGAAGTGCTCAGGGAAGAACTGGAGGAATCCAAAAACAAGCTACCCAACCGAAATAGAGGTACATAGTAGTTGACAAGGGGTAAGAAGAATTGTATGCTGGATTTAGCTAGCTTTTCCAACCTTTTTTGATATTTAAGTACGGAATGTTTCTTGATAACATTCCTGCTGTATCGACTTAAAATCCTTGACAGAGTATAGTGTTTTCATTTGTGAGATGTTTAGCAAACGATGAAGTTCTTTGACATTTTCCAGATGATATGAAGAAATTTGCAAGTTTAGATTATAACGAAAATGAATAACTTTTAATGAAAATAAGGTCTGCTAAAGACACATGGTGGCATCGCCACCGGCCTACAACTTGCATGGATAGACATTTTCACAAATGCTAAAGATGCATGGTGTGGCGTCGGCCACCAACTTACGACCTGCATGCATAGACATTTTCACAAATGCTAAAGATGCATGGTGTGGCATCGGCCACCAACTTACAACCTACTTGCATATAGACTATTTAGCAACTAAGGCTTGAGTGAGAGTAGTGGCAAGTACTATATGATGATGATCTACAAACTGTTGTCGACAGCTCTAGCATGGTCATGGTTTTACATAGGAATATCTATGTTTGCCATAACATAAAATTCCTATTCATGCTTCTAAAGAATCTTTGAACAAATAATTGCTCAAGTTACACAACAAAAACAGACAAGTATACATTGCAAATCCCACATAATCAATGTACTAATATCGCCTAGACCTATAACGAATGAAGACCAAAAAGTTAGTACAATTCTCTCTCCACCGTAACAAAATCTTATACATTTGGAGTTACACTTAATTTTTGTTACAATACATCACCTTCACAATTCCTGTGAAATTCTGATTCAATTCATCGTTGTTACAGATTTTAAACTGGACATTAACAGAATCTCTCAGCTGCGTGATTTTTAAAAGCTTTTACTATACATGTATATATTCTTCATTTATCTTCTCTTTGCTAATTGGAATGTCCTCTTCAAGAACAGATTAGCTGCTCGATCATTTCTATAGCACAACACCCTCAATATAGTATTAGGGTCAGCCCTGTTCCATCTTCCTGTGGTTGGAGGCATAGGCAGCTTCTGGCCTGCACCCACAACCCCTATTCCACTCGCTTCACATGCCACGATACTGAAGTCCTCCACCAATTGCTCAGTTGACTGTCCCATCAATGCCACCACCCCTTCCACTGTCTCAGCCTCCTTTTGCACGACATCCTCCGAGATTAATCCTTCCCCACACGTGGCAAAAACCCGCTTTAAATTTTCAAAGTCCTCCTCAATCATCTCACTATCTGACCTTGTAAAAACTCTCGAGGATCCCCCTGCCAGTAAAACCATAAGGTAAGCCTCGAAAGAAGCCTTCATAACTTCTTTCATTGCCAGTGGTTGAGCCCTCTCAGTGACTATTGCTCCTAGAAGAGTAAGATTCTGCTTGAGAATCCTCAATGCAGGCCTTATACGTGAGTTTTCAACATCACCCACATACAGACTTCCATAGAAAACAGAGTTTGAATCGAGGAAAATCAGACGGTAGGCAGCAACTTCGCACACGTGTTGAGTGGCAACTTGAATGGCTGATCGTGTATGCTCGAAGTGGGAACTGCCAAGCTGGCGACGACTATTACTGAAGCGGTTGCGTGAGGACGGAATGATTCGAGGGGAGAGGGATAGGCTTTTGTCAATGGAGTTAAGCTGAGAAAGAAGATAGTGCAAGGTGTTGAGACGAATGTAGAGGCGTTGTGTTCCACGGCTCGTGGAAGGACGAGGATGATTGCCTTCATCAGATTCATTTTGGCTCGAATCTGCTACTGGAACGCTGCAAGGGCCAGCCCTTTTCCACAATTTGACAAACTTGGAGTCCCGGTTGCATCGTGTTAGAGGAGGAAGTGTGGGCATATAGCTCTGTTTTGATCCTGGATCACATATATAAGATCAAGAAAAGATTGTCGGTGTATGCCATCAATCAATATCACAAGAATTCAATCTAAGCCAAAAAAAATAGTACTCCCATTTGGAGAGTCAAACTTTATAGTATCGTACTTCTACTTGTCTACATCTCTCCTTTACATTTCACGAAAGCTATATATATATATATATATATTATGTATTTATTTTTTTTTGGTACGACAAGTAAGACAGATATCATTGCTTTCGAGAAAAATGAAAAAATTGGAAATTTATAACTTCAAGTTTAGAAATGCAACTCTGTTTTTAGGACAAACTAAAATAAAAAGTACGACAAACTTTTGGAGGACGGAGGGGGGGTACAAAAGAAAAAGAGCATCTGCATATACTTAGATATGATCCACTGGCTCCTTTTTGCAAGATAACTAGTATATAAGAAAATGAGTTGCCCTAGAATCCACAACAAAAATTTCCAGGCTTCTGAGCAGAGGCAGTTGCAGGTATGGTGGAATGACACATAAAAATATTAAATAAAAAAATCTTAGGTGATGGCTCTTACCACAGGACGCAACAAAAGTGGTATACTCTCGGAAAAGGTGCTCTAAACCATCAGCAAAATCACGAACTATGTCCTCAGAAATGCCGATTGGGATTTCAAAGAAGGCCTCTACGGCGTCCTTAGCATGTCTCATCAGCTCCAAAGCAGATTGTGCATAAGGCTCGTTCTTGGACTTTGGGTTCCACGTCTATAACAAAAATACAAGAAATAAATCATGTCATTAGTTTATGTAACACAATACCATAGACAATATCAAGTCTTACCAAGATAAAAGTATGCCGCGAATAAGAGCAATACAGGGGGTACAAAGTACTTACTTCCATTTCCTTTGCTCTCTGAACGACCTCTTTACCTCTCTTCAACCTCTCTTGGATCCATTGCCTCAAAAACCTCAATATGATTGAATCAACTTCATAAGGAACCATCTCCCTCACGATTGTTTTGCCGCCATCTTCACATTCAACAGAGTCTTCAACCACCATGTTGACCAAAACCTTTTCTAGCTTCCCGGCTCTCTGCAATACTGTGATCATCTCATTCGTGAGCAAGGAAGACCCAGCTAAGTATTGCTTTAACAAGGTCCCATAGCAGGTATGTAGTGTCACTGCTGCAACTCCTGCTGCAATCGGATGCCATTTCTTGAGTACAGGACTAAATACTTCCTTCTCCTTAAAGGCAAGCTCTTCAGTTTCTTTGGCTATTCTGAGGAGGGTTTCGCTCACTTCTTGAACTACCGTATTTGAACCATTGATATTTCCTTCTTCTAGCATCTAAAACGTAGCAAGTAGATAAGATAGAAATGGTGGTAAATTAGTAAAGTGAGTGTACTTGTGAGGAGCTTGACCCGTAAATAAATTTGGAAGCTAGAAAAGGAAAATATGTGACCAGTATTCATACCATTGCAAATGCAATCTTCAGCGAGGATCGGATATAGAGATCAACCCTATTCCCTGTTGAATCCGCTGCTCCCTCCCCTTTCTCTTGTGTTGCTGCTGCATATCCAGGAACATCTTCTTCCAGTATTTTTGTGGTGGAGAAAACCAGAGGAAGAATGTTCTCCATTAACCCGATTGTTCCCCTGTTAAAACTTTCGTGGTAATCAAGCAATCTTTTCTCTGACCACCGTTTCATCGAGGTCAATACCGATGCCAACATTTTGACATATACGGGCTCTCTGTCCGCTTTCTTGGCATCATTTGCCACCTCGGCCAACATTGCAAGAGAGGCACCAAGCAGGTCTGCCTCCACTTGTCCCGTCGTAACATATTGTTCAAAAAGCACCCAAGTAAAGCACAAGTTATGTAGTGGTCTATTGAGCCCTAAAGTGGACCATGTCTTCTTCATTAGCTCCAAAAGCTCATCAATCTCGTCGAGGACTAATGTGTCGTCCTTGATGTCAAAGATTGAGTGAAGGAGTGCAGTGTAAAGGTGTATGTTAAGGGGGATCCCGTCAGCCCAATGGCACACATCGGTGGGGGACCCATCGGGGCTTCTCCACGACAAGGAAACTACACAATTACAAAGTGTTCTCATTGTCTCCGAGTTCTTTCCGGTGTCTATGGGCTTTATCTCACAACCCCTAATGATGTCCCTAAGACGCATAGCAAATGTGTTCGACTTGTCCAATGGGATTGAAGGGTGAAGGAGGAGTCCTGCCTCAAGAATCTTTAGTTGACGCTTTTGCCATATATGATACTCATGGGAATCATTGAATTCCGATGGCTTTAGATGGCGCAGGAGCTCCAGCGGGAGGATTATAGTCTCTGCACGCCTGCCCATCTGTTAAGCATAGAAAACACAACAATGGTACAAGCTCATATACATATATATATAGAGAGAGAGAGATGGCCATGAATAAATTTAATAAAGCTAATGTACCAAAAATAAAACAAATACTACTAAAAGGAAAAATTGCGGTACTACAACTACTAAAACAAATGCCACGTGTATATAAACAAAATTTGCAGGATTATTACGCACTTGGCCAACGAGGGTCCGCATGAGCGTTTTGCGCAACCGGCTGTCGCTTTGTTCCGTCACCCTCATCTGCTGCCTCATAATCTCCGCCGACGTCAACGGCCGCCTCGGCCTGGCCTGCTGCGGCAACGTTGAGAACGACATTCCGGGGCTAGAGCCGGATCCCACCCCACTAGGAGACGAGGGGTTGGACCCACACGAGCTGCTCCTCCTCGAAGGCGATCGTCTCAGCATCTTCAAACCCAATGCCCTCTTTATCCGGCTCGTCACGGCCATCCCCACCCCGTGCGTTGCCGCCGCCTTCGCCGCCGGTGACCCGGGTCCTGATCCCATACCTGACCCGCTATCGCCTCCGTCTCCACCCGAGGGATAAAACGTTAATGCGCTCCGTCCCCCGAACCCGGGCGACGACCGGCACGCCGTGAAAAATATCTCGTAGGCGGTCATGCGTAGGTCGTCGCGATCGAGGTCGTCGAGCTTCCCGAACGGCCATACCAAGTCGGTTTCGGGTTCGGGTCGTGTAGGCTGGCTAGAAACGGCTAGAGAGGGATCAACACGGCGATTTTGTTTCACCATGGTAGTATAATTAGTTGCTAAAAGGGGGGAAGGGGATGAAGAGGGGGAAGGGTGTCTCAGAATCCGGCGATGGGTGTGGTCGTCAGATTATATCCGGCGGGAGAGACGAGAGAGAGAAGCTGAACATATTATGAAACACCAAACGAGGGGAGAAATGTTGTGATTGTGTATGTATGTAGGAATTAGCTTCATTTCTTGGAAGAGAGAGATGGGTGGTGTTGAATTGATGATTATTGGAGGAGAGAGACGGACATTGTTGTTCCCCCCGAAGAATTCGAGGACACAGTGGTGGTCAGAATCTACTCCATCATTAGTCCTCAGAAATTTCCTGAAAAACATATTTTAGGCTTGTTTTGTGTTTAATTCATACAATATTTTTTACTTATTAAAACAACCCAATACATTTGTAAATTGTAACTATTTAACATTACAGGTGCATTTGAGTTGAGACGAGCGAGCCAAGCCAAGTCTGGATAAAATTATAATTTACTCTCTATATCCCTAAATTATTATCTTATTTTCTTATTTTTTTTGTCCATTTTTAAATCATTGTCTTGTTTGAAAAGAAAAAAAAAAATAGAACAACACTTTTACCATTACTTTACCAGGAAAATTATATAAATAATTATCGTACTATCGTTTAGTAACCGATTTGACCACGTACTCTCAGTAACCTAAATCTAATTAATTTACTCAGGAATTAAGTGCAATGTTATCCTTCTGACTAACGACTCATCTATTTTTTTTAATGATCGTTAACTCTCCATCATATTTTTTAAAAATAATTTGATGAAGATTATGTAAATGTGGACGCCAATGGCGTTGAGGAAGATGGGATTTTTTTTATTTTTATTATTTTAATATAAGTTGACCATTTTGCCCCTAAACAAAGTTACGTGTACTTCACATGTGGAAATTTAACGGCTAAAACTTAATAAAATTAGACAGAAAGACCAATTGTATTTTTTTTGAAAAGTACTACGGTATTTAATTTTTTTGAATTCTAGTACAGGGACTTATCCACAAAAAACCTAAAAAGTTTAGGGACCATTTGTGGAGTTTGCCCAAACTAAACCGGCTATCTAGGCTGCATAGCCTGCATGAAATAGAAGCAAAACAGCTGAAAGCACAAATGATTAAACATAGGGGTAATTTCAGGCCGGTCCCTTTTTCAACATTTTAATTCATTTCAGTCTACCTTTTTCTAAAAAAAAATTAAAAAAAAGTGGTAAAAAAAACAACAATACCCTTAATGAAACTAAAATACGTGCGCATCAGGCATCCCAAGGCATTAGGATGCAACAATTGAGTATCGGAATTCAAATTGAGATACAAGAATTGGGCATCGGGATGCAAGAATTTTGCATCGGAATTCAATTTGAGATGCAACAATTGGGCATCGGGATGCAGTACCACTTTCTCAGATTAATTTGGGTATCGGGATTCAAATTAAGATGCAACAATTGAGCATCAGTATGCAAGAATTTTGCATCGGGTTTCAATTTGAGATGCAACAATTGGGCATTGGGATGCAGTGCCACTTTCTCAAATTAATTTGGGCATCGGGATGCAAGAATTGTGCATTGAAATTCAATTTGAGATGCAACAATTGGGGGCATCAGGATGCCGTGCCACTTTCTCAGATTAATTTGAGCATCGGGATGCAAGAATTGTACATCGGGATTTAATTTAAGATGAAACAATTGGGCATCGAGATGCAACAATTGGGCATTGGGATGCAGTGCCACATTCTCAGATTAATTTGGGCATCGGGATGCAAGAATTGTGCATCAACATTCAATTTGAGATGCAACAATTGGGCATCGGGATGCAGTGTCACTTTTTCAGATTAATTTGGGCATCGGGATGCAAGAACTATGTATCGGGATTCAATTTGATATGTAACAATTGGGCATCGGGATGCACAAATCTCTACATCACGATTAACAAATCTTCATCTTATATAGTTGAACTTATTAATTCTTTATAAATACGCATTCATCGCATTCATATTGATTAAAATCATGGAATGATAATCAAGATCATCAAATCTCATTAAAGTACTCCCTCCGTACCGGATAAATGTTCCTACTTTCTATTTTGGGATGTCCCAACTAATATTCCTAAAGACTTTTGATTTACCTATTTTCTACCATTCTTCCTAATATACCCTTAAAACTTCATTTAATATAACATATCCCAAAGAAACTCAATTATTTAAAATAGTTGAACTCAATTAATATTCATGGGTATTATGGTCAAAACACATTTTACAGCACATCATTAATTATGTTTCTTAATTCCTGTGTTTTATCCACTAGGAACATTTATCCGGGACGGAGGGAGTAATACTCTAAGAATTAAGAAACAAGAGAAGAAAACGGAAACAGCTCAAGGCAGGCGAGCTTCATTAGCATAACCAATCTGCTTATACAAACGCTTAAATCAGATATTAATACAAATTTATCGTATTATTCTTGAAGAGTGAGAGTTTTAAACATAGTTGTGATTTTGTAATAAGAGTTGCTAGAACTGAAAAGTATTTATAACTCACTGCTATATGTTACTAATTCCAGGTTGCTGGATGAATCCTAATTCAAAATCAATTCTTGACATTTTTGCTTCAAAGCATACATGGAAGAAACGAGGGTATTTTAGGAATAATTTTATGAAAGTGCCTTTTAGCGGTTAAAAAAAAAGAGTGGACTAGAGCAGTTACAAACTTTAAAAAGGGGACCGACCAGCAATTTCCCGTTAAACATAACCAAAAAGCCAGTGAAAGGGGCCGAATGACTAAAAACTCTGATCCAGAAGTCCAAAAACTGCTCTCCCCCAATTGACGCTCCATTGATGACCTAAAAGTGAGTAAATATTGAGCGCAACCGTAATACTCATCACTAACATATCATATTGCACAACAACTTTAATTTTTACATCAGTAAAATGTGACATTTTTGTGCATTTTAATAAATCTATTCGAGTCAAATCGATGAACTACTACTCAACTCGTTAACAACGAGTACCAATATATATGAACAAAATGACGTAGGATCTTATGTATCGCCTTATTTAATATCTTTGTTAGCTCCATTTTTTGATTAAAAACTTTTGATTAAAAAGTGAAGCCAAACAAGATGCCATATTAGACGTCACGTCATTTTGTGCATAAAATTTGATGCTCATTAGGTTTTAGCATGGTTCGAACCTCTCCATTTCATTATTCTCTCCATTTCCTCCGTTTGGTCCATCTAAGGGTGTAAAATGTGTTAACACATTAATGAACTTTATCCAATGATTCAGTTGCATTTAAATGCATCAACACGTTTTTATTTGTCCAACATCAACAGGTTTAAACCATGTTGATGCATTTTGAAAGCTACTAAACCGTTAGATGGAACTCATTAATATAATGACATGTTATACACCCTTAATTGGACCAAATAAAAAGAATAAAGAGGATATTGAAATGGAGAGGTTCTAATCCCATCTAGCATTACTCTGTGAAAACTATACCAAACAAAGCATCAGCCTGCTACATTACTAGAAACTGGTCAGATTATTGAGCGGATTACCAATTTTCAGTCTACCCACCACGTCAATTCTTCCAAACGGTCCAAACCCATCTTCCTCCAGACTGCCTGCACACCTAATGTTTACCAAATCTCAAAATGGAAAATTTTGAAGAACCTTAGACCAAAAAAAACTAACAGCTATAAGCCTGACCATTAAACCACGAAATGGAAGTTGTTTGGAATAAATCCAAACGCTTAGGCCAACGTGATACTTAATTTCGTATTATTTTGATTCTTTATATCTTAATGATATTTTGATTGGACATGATATTTTACATTTTATAAAAAAATGAGATTGAAAAAAAAAAAAAAAAAAAGGAAAGAGATTTCAACATAGTAATCCTCTAGCTAAACAATGATGAAAATGAATTCTAACGCGGGTCGCATGATTAGTTAGTTAGTGAAGTAAGTTGAATTGACCAATATTATCCCCCTTACATTTCTACTACTAATTTTTAGTCAAATTGTGTTTGAGGTAAATAAATAAAATAATTAAAAGAAACATTATTCTAATAAGGAAAGTCAAATTACTATGCGTGTAGAAACTGAGTTAAAGAAGCATTTATAACTGACCCGATAAAAACAGAAAAAAAAAATCCAAATTATTGTTATGCTATGTTTAAATACTTAATTCTATAGTTTGAAATTGATATTGAAAGAACAATATAAATTTCGTTGAGCTCAAATTACTAATCAAAATTCATTTTTATAGCTTGTCATTTACTAAGCAAACATAGCTCCGTTTGTTTACGGAAAATGATTTCGAAAACGTTTTCCTTATTTTTCGGTGTTTGGTAACATTTGGAAAATGTAGTCAATGTAAGATGTTTTCAAGTCAACGGAAAATGAAGCTTTTTTCGGAAAATGACTTACTGATTCATTTTCCGTAAGTCATTTTCCAAAACTTGTTCATTCTAATTTTCTCCTAATATCACCTTCGCAAATATGTTTTCCGTAAAAATTTCATGAGTTTGCCAAACACCGGAAAATGTTTTCCGACATATTTTCAAAAGATTTACCAAACGCCTGAAAATAGAACATTTTCATTTTCCGGAAATCATTTTCCAGAAATCATTTTCCGAAAGTTATTTTCCTTAAAACAAACGGAGCCATAGTATAAATGAAAACATAGCTAACCCATGACAGGACAGGGCTACTTATCCTTGGTAGAGTCAGAGTTAGAGTCGTGGCCAATCTATTCCCATACCCTTTAGTATTTGGAGTATTTTATTTTTCTTCTACTGGGGCCAATACAACAGGGAGGCGGAGCTGTTCGTATACCCATTTTCTATACAACAACAAAGAGTGTTGTCGTTTCTCGCCTAGCTAGAAGAATCTGCATTACTTTTCTTCTTCCAATCCCATCCCATTAGGGCTAACATTGCTCAAAGTGTGTGTTTGTTTGTGTGTGTGTGAGGAAGAAGAGATAGAGATAGAGATAGAGATAGAGATAGAGATAGAGATAGAGAGAGAGAGAGAGAGAGAAGGGGATTGGTGGAATCAGTTGAGGTTTCTCACTTTTAAATAAACAAACAGATAGATTGTTTCAGTTTGGGTTTTGGATAAGTCAAATAGCCTCTTCTTTAAGGTAAATATATCTCTTTTCTGTGTACGTATGAGAGAGATTGAAACTTGAGCTTTTCAAAAATGGGGTTTAAGATAGATTAACCGCATAATTCCCTTTATAAATTCTGTATGTGTATCATTTTTTATTTTACGAGTAATGCTATTTATATAGAATTTATTTACCTTACATGACATTTGAAAGCGTAATGTAAATAAATTCTGAATATGTATCAGTTTCATTCAACTAAATGGCTATAAGAAAATGCTCTCAACATACTGATAAAACTTTAACCTAGCATTTTTTCTTATAGGCATTTTATGAATCTCGTTGTTCTAAAGTCGTCAGCTTTAGCAGAAGCTTTCATTTCATAATACTTTGAAAAAGACTATGGACATTTAATTTAAACATAATGGGAGAAATGAGATGGATCTTGGAGGCTATTAGTAACCATTTTTTCACCTGCAGGTTCCAAATAAGGTTGGAGAAAGAGGCCGGGAGGGGTTAATGTTATGATGAGAGTGGCGGTGGTGGGGGCGGGGGTAAGCGGGCTGGTGGCGGCGTATGTATTGGCTAAAGCCGGGTTGAACGTGGTGGTGTACGAGAAGGAAGACTACCTTGGCGGCCATGCCAAAACTGTCACTGTAGATGGCGTCGATTTAGATCTGGGTTTCATGGTCTTCAATCGGGTAAGTTCTCTGTGGTTGGATTTACATTTACTACTATATATCCTACATGTTTCTTGATTTTAACTACCACGTATTGTGGCTCTACACCACTTATAAGAACGTGAACAAGTCAACCACATTGACTTTTTAACTTTGGCCAAGGTTAATGGAGCGCTTTTTTATTTTACTTACGAAAATATTTCAAGTGCAGTATTATTTGAAAATAGAGTTTTCCCAATAGCTTTTGGGGTTAATTGTGTAATACTCCTTCAGTAAAGAGTAAAACTAGTACTTTCAAAATTTATGCTCTATTCAAGTATTTTTATAATTATATAGTTCCTCCGTTGCAATTAAACAGTTCACGTTTAAAAAATATGAGCTGAGAAAAATATATTTAGCATTAGAATTGGTCATAATTATAAAAATGTTTGAGCATAGTTAATATGTTTATACCACATATAGAGGGTAAAATTATGACAATGTATGCATAATTTTTAAAATAGTTGAAATATACTAAAATAAAATAGTGGACTCTTCGTCTGAAACAGAGGGAATATAACCCTTAATTATTAGATAAAGTATTTTTGGACTTACTAAATATCTCTTAATTTTTAGACTATTGATTCTTTCAATGAAATGAAGTATTATGGATTCGTCATTTGAAGTTACGTACTATTCAGGGGTGAAATAAGTTGGATGATTTAATTACTACACATTGTCACCCTGGCGTGGGTCCTCAGATACAAATTCACTTTATCATATGTTAATCTTAATTAACATAAATTCTTTTTTATATACATAAATAACAGGGCTTAATTAAGAATGGTTTACAGATAAATATAAGAAAATTATATGTACCTATTGTTGTTGCATACTCGACCCATGCAAGTATATTGGAGCTTTACAAAAATAGGCATCAACTCACTACACCTACTTACCATGTTTAGATTCATGACCGTAGGGTGCCCGATGCACTTCAAATTTTTCAAAGCGTTTGATGAAATTGTTGTTTTTCATTAATTGCCTTGTGTTCAAAGGTATTTATTAGGGACGACAATGCGGGGGAGGGGGTCGGATTTGGAACAAGTTTGGTATTTTTTAAATACCAAACTCCAATTTTTCAAACCCGTCCCCCCTGCATACCCTGTCCCATTGCGCGCGCGTGTGTGTGAATCTGTGAATCAAGTGAAAAGGTAGATGACTATTTAGAAAGAGAGGGGTATTAGAAATGTGAAATGAAGGTCTTATAAGAAGCCACGTAATTATGGATAGAATCTTTGGGAGGGAACCAAAATCAATGGACCGAGTGTCTTTTTCTGTCTCTTCCACCTCCTCGTGCTGCCAAGCCATATTAGTTATTCCATCCCTTCCTTATTAGTTCTGTGATTTTTATTTTTTAAATTAAATTTAACATATATTATTTATTTTTTAAAAAATTTATAAAATACATTATTTGTACAAATTATTATGTATACAATAATTTAGGAACGGGTCAGTATTATATTTCCCCTTCCAATTTATTTTCGGATTAGCTTTGCATTAATCCAACCAACGTTGCAAATATTAGCAACTTACTTCTCTGCCTCCTAGTCCTATATAGCACCTTTATCCTGTTTTGGGTAAATTTCTTTTCTTTTTTCTTTTGAAATTTAAGGACAACTCCTTTAACTGCAGGATTACATTAAAAATTTACTTATATGAGAATAATATCTCTTGAAATTTTGCCAATTGTTAGACGCTAGAACCAAGTAAACTTGGAAGAACTTCATTTAAGTAAACATATATATGAGATACCTTTTTGAAAAAATAAAATAAAATTGTGACATTGTTTTAAAACATTGTCACATATTGGTAAAACTCCAATAAAGAAATAAAAGCTCGTTTCTTATATACTCTCTCCATTTTAAAATAAGCGTTCTTTATTAATTTTACACGAATTTTAAAAAAAAATTGACTCTACATAATTTTTCTTTAGGATAAAATACACCAAACGTTGTTGTATTTTGCCATAATCACAAAAAAAAAATGTCTCTACATTATGTTATCGCATTTTTTCATCTATGTATAATTTTTTATCGGCCTCAGACCATCCCTCCATCAAATTTTCTCGTTAAATACCCGTGTGCCATCACATGACCATTTTTAAAGGGATATTTTTATTTTAGTCACTCTCTGTCTCTCTCTCTTTTTTGTGTGTGTGTATGTTCTAAGGGAGTGTGGGAAGGAATCGAACCTGAGACCTCACACTTGTTGAAGCCCCAACTTTACTACTAGACCACCCTTTAAGGACATTTTAGTCCCTCTCTTCTAAAGTCCCTCTCCTAGTTACAATGTCCAGATTCACTGGAAAGCACTGTATCAAATCTATCTATCCCCGATATCTTCTCCAACTTTGGGCAATAAGTGAACAATAGAATTGATGAGTGACTTTTGAAGTTTGATTTGTTGAGTATTTTGAAAGAGAATGTTTGGATGCTTAATTTCAGAGCTCGAAATTAAAATTGGAAGAACAATTTAAATTTCGTGAAGCTCAAATTATTCATCTAATTACAATTCTAAAGCTTAGCATTGAGTAACCAAACATACCCTAAAATTTCAATCTGAATCTCGTGAGTAGAGGACTTATTGGTGGTCGCGATGGACCATGGTGGCAGCGATTATGGCGGAGAGGATGGAAAAGGGGTCAAATTAAATAAAATATAACTTTATAACTATCAAAATACCCTTGTAGTTAAGTTAAATAATAAATTAAATATGGGTAATTCATTCTCTGTCATATGAAATAATGCACAGACAATAATACACAAGAAAACATGTCATGTGATTCGTACATGTTGGAGATAACGCCGACTTAATAAAATTATTGCATGGTAATAAAAATTACTACTCTTTATGTTCCTAAATTATTGTCTTCCTTTCCTTTTTCGTTCGTCCCAGAATAATTGTTTTATTTGAAAGCTTTCTTTTTTAGGATATCACTTTTATCATTTTATCTTTATTTTTTTCCTTACTTTAATTATGGACCACATACACATGAGAATTAAAGAAAATTACACATTATACCAATATTAATAATCAAGTGAATTATTTTTTTTAATCTGTGTACTAGGTCAAATAAAATAATAATTAAGGAACAAGAGAGTATAAAGGAATGAAAAACATACAATAGCATAGATGGGTGCATTTTATCCTTCTGTTCTCTTTTGAAAAGAAACGGTTGTTAAACTGCTAAGTGTTTCCCGCCTTTTTTCATAAAGAAAAACAAATTTGAAACTAGGTTACAGATTCCTTGAATAAAGAAATTGAAGAAAGAGGATAATAGGAAGATATTATGTCACATGTGACTGACAAGGTGACAGAAAAGGATTCAACCGAGGAAAACGAAGAGTTGGACAATCTACAAAATTGGTCCCGGTACTTTTGCTTCTTTTGGTATTGGTCCTTCTACCAAAAAAAAATTTTTTTTTTCCAATCATCTTGTAGCACAAAATTAAACTCAATTAGCCTTTCCGTCTAATACTGTTAATTATTGATCATTTAAATTATGACATGTGCCTCGCACATAATATTTTAATATAAAAAGTACAGGAACCATATAAAAAAAATTAAAAATCAAAAGACAAACATACTTGATTTTCACCACGTCATCTAGGTTTTAACTTGTAAAATCAACTTCAATAGCTCGAAATGCAAAGATTTATCTACCTCATCAACCGATAGAAGAAAAGTGAGGCCATAGTGGAAATCTGTGGGATGCTTACATGGCATCAACCGGTTGATCTATATTAATCGGTTTATGCTTTGTTACTTGAGTAATGCTATGGGTACCTAAAAAGTATCAAATTTTTTGCATCAAATGATGTGTCAGCTAATGTGGTAGCTGATGTAGTACAAAAAATAAAATTAAAAATCATAATTAATGCATCACATCAGCTGACACATCATTTGGTACAAAAAATTTGGTACTCTTTAGATATTCATAGCATTACTCTTGTTACTTTCTCCACTTTAATGATTTCTCCATTTTAAAATTTGTATCAAGTCCAAGGCAAATTTTGACATCATTTTGTACTATTTTTTTTTCAATAAAGTCAACATTATTGCATTTATTTTAAATTATTTTTTTCAACATTATTGCATTAGTATTTTGGTCGACATAGTATGTTTTTTTATAAATTAATTAAAATGAATATATTACTTTTATATGTATACTATCAAATAATAAAATATTTAATAGTAGGTTCATACTATAAAGTTTTTATAAATTTATCTACAGAGGAGAATATATTTATAGATCAAAGGTTTATTAACTAATGACGATAGTAGATAAATTTATTAAAGGTTTGAGTAATGCTAAATGGATCAATTTGATTCAATTCAAAAACATTTATTACTCCCTAAATTTTATGAAAAAATATTTATTGCTCCATAAATTAATTAAAAAATATATTTTCACCATTACATATTTATTGTTTATATGAAAAGCTACAATTTTCAATAAAAGATAATTTTGATAGAATATTTTTTTATTTTCTTTGATATTACAAAAATACGTTGCATGTGTTAACGTGTGTCTCCCCACAAGCCCCAATTTTATATATATATATATATATATATATATATATATATATATATATAAGGGGAGTATTTAATGGTTAATATATATAGTCAAAAACCAAATCAAAAAGTGAAACCTAGTTGAACATTTAAACCCAAATCTTCTCAGATCTCTTGCCATTGGCCGTGATCATCAGATCTGCTCCGCCTGATTTCTCTCTTTCGTCGTCGCGAGGTAACACCTGTCCATGAACATGGAGAAGGGTTTGATTGGTTCAAGAATCGACTGCAACCGCGGCGGTGGGACGAGGCGGAGAAGGGCGTCCCTCTCGGCGACGAGTGTAGAGCAGAGGAGAAGAGTGGCGATAGGCAGGATGCCATCTCTAGGCCTCGTTTGAATGAGATGAATTGCTTGAATGGAATTCCTTTTTCTGTTCTGATTTTGATGAATCTTTTTCTAAAAAATTGACAAGAAAGTGATTTGTTGGTTTTGGTTAGTGGTGGAAAGATGTTTTTGTAGTAGTGGTATACATTAATGTCAGTTGATTGCGTATGTATTGAAATTTGGTAACGTTCAATGGTGGTGGTGGTGAGAAAGTGGTGGTTTGGTGGTGGCGGCGTTGGTGGTAAGAGAGTGGTGGGGGCTGTTAATGGTATTGGTGAATATTTTGGCTTCCAACCCTTCTGAGTATAAATTAAATATTTAAAAAAACAAATTGTGGAAATAAAAAGTTAAAAGTGGAAAAGAAAATTTAATTGTTATTTGTTAAAAGAATTATGCTGATAGGGTTGTTCTTGATGCTGCTGGTGGTGGCATTATGTCGTCGTTCATGGAGTGAATAGTCTGTGAGACGTAGGAAAGGTGAGAGAGACAATGGTTGTCTTCACGGTTAGTCCTTATAAGTTTTACAGTGAAACATGAGAGGCATGAGTGTCTATTTAACCACAAAAAATTGACCACTAAGTGTTTATTTAACCACAAAAATAATTTAGGTTTAATATCTAATTTGGTCGCTGAACTTTATACATTTTTCTGATTCGGTTATAGAACCTTGACATTTCCTATTGTGGTTCCTGAACCTCACTTTAAGCCTTACAATTAGTCCCTGAGGTAACTGCCGTCACTTTAGACGTTAAATAATTTTTAAAATGCCCAAAATGTCCTTACTACATGTTGACTGTGTTTCCCATGTGGACAAATCGTTTTTCCTTGGATTTTCCCAAGTGACGTCTCTCTCTCTCTCTCTCTCTCTCTCTCTCTCTCTCTCTTTATTTCTCAGCTACGTATTCCCCTCTCTCTCTCTTTCTTTCTTTCTTTCTCTTCTGCTTTCTCTCTCTCTCCCTTTCTCTCTCCTCCTCTTCTTCTGGGTTTTATCTCTACTGGGTTCATCTATTTCTGTCAAAGCCTGTTTCTTTTTTCTTTCTAAAACTAACTCTCAGCCTTGTTAACCATATCTTTCTTTCTTTCTTTCTTTCTCTCTCTCTCTCTCTCTCTCTCTCTCTCTCTCTCTCTCTCTCTCCCCTGTTCTGGGTTCTATTTCCATCCCCTTTCTCGCATCTCTCTCTTCATTCCTCTCTCTTCGTTTTTCTCTCTTCTCTCCTCTGTCTCTTTCTCTCTTCTTACTTCTCCCTTTAAATCTATTAGAAATTGGAATACGAAATGAGAAAATCCGTGCAATACAACTTCTGTGATCTAAACGAAATGAGAAAATCAATTTTCAAACCAATAGGAATACGACTGAAAATCCAACATGAATCAAGCCAGGTGGAGAACAATATATGAAGTTGTGTTGTATTGCAGGATATCGAGAGGGAAAGGAAGAGAAGTGAAAACCCGACTCCATGGATGAAGACACTGAGGATGAAGTTGCGGAGATCAAGGCTGCCCATTTTGAGGAATCCATGAAGTATGCTCCCAGAAGTGTGAGTGATGCTGACTTACGCAAATACCAGGCATTTGCTCAAGTTCTGTGCTGTGATTCCCCCTTTTTTCTTGCATTTCAATTTTCAAACCAATATGAATACGAAATGAGAAAATTCGAAGCAAGCTGAGCCCATCCCGCTCTCTGCCAGATTCATATGGAGCAAATTTAAACTCTCAACGATGCTCAAGCAAGTCAACTTCCGATCTCTTTCTTATTTAGCTTAGGGAATTCTTTTGCCCCCTATTTTCGCTTTAAAGATGAAAATTGGGGGGTTTTGAAAACATTTCTTAAATTGCTGGAATTGGGGTTTTGAAAACAATTCTTCCCCAAATTCCGCCATGGAAAATCTTCTCATCTCCCTCATCAGTTTCTCTCTCCTCCTCCTCCATCATTTCGAAAAGGGTAGGGCTAGATCGGGTTTTGTCTAATTGGGGCGGTGGAGACATCGGGTTCAGGAGGATGGGAATGTTTCGTGGTGGGTGGTAGTGGTTGCGCTGCTGTAGACGGTGGTGGTGGTTGTTGTCTCCATTACTGTGAAGGTGGAATGAGTTTGCGCTGTTGATGTTGTTGAGGTAGGTGTTGGTGGTTGACGGTGGTGGAGGGAGCAGTGGCGGTGGTGGAAATAGAGTGGAGGGTGTTTGGTTTTGTTATCTTTTAGGGAAATTTTAGAATTAAAGGAAGTGTGTATTGAAGAGAGAGAAACTGAAGAAAGAAAGAGAGAGGGCGTAACATAGTTAGCAAAAAAAAGAAAAAAAATTTTAATTCCAATTTCAAGTAAGCACGTTTGTCCACCGTGGAATTACGCTTAACATATAGTAAGGGCATTTTGGGCATTTCAGAAATTATTTAACGTGTAAAGTGACGGCCGTTACCTCAGGGACTAACTGTAAGGCTTAAAGTGAGGTTCAAGGACCACAATAGAAAATGTCAAAGTTTTATAACCGAACCAGGAAAAGGTGTAAAGTTCAGGTACCAAATTATATATTAAACCAATAATTTACCACGAGTGTTTATTTAAGTAAAAAAAAAAAATTGACTGAATTAGGTGAAAGATGAGCAGTATGATCAGTTCAGGGACCATTTTAAGGATCATTTTTGTAGGTTGTCCAAATGAATTTGTGGCCATTTAAATCCTGTGGGTCCCTTCCCATCCACTGTTGACTCTGACCTGTAGGGTTGGGAGTTGGGATTGGTTTGTAACATGAAACTGTTAGAGCGGTTTAAAATTCTTACAAAATTTTTAGTTGGGTCTCGCGGTCACCTTCAATCACATGTAACATTTTTTATCTCTTCTTTCACATTCAATTAGAAGAGGCCTCTCTAATGTAAATGTGAATTTGATACCATGTAGCATGGGTCCCACAACTAAAGTGAGAGAGATAAGATCTAGTTATTTTTTAATTCAAAACATGATGATTAGGATGTCTTTACACCCTCAACTAGAATGTGAAAATTTTATATTCTCATCCACAATGTGAAAAAATTTGTTGTCATATCATATTCACAAGGCTTCTTCACATTTGCAATGGAAAGATTTTTTTTCCCAAAAAATATGTCAATCATAAGTGGCACCCATTTTTTTTTTCACATTCACATTAGCATTGGAGATGCTCTTAAATTGCCTCCTGCAAGAATTTTGGCTTAAGAATTTGGGATAAGAATTTTGCAAAAATTTGTTCCAATAGTTGGCAATTCTTATCCCAAATAAGAATCGTGTAAGAATGGACGATTGAGGATGCTCTTATACTCCCTCCTCCGTTTTTTTCTGTTTGAGCAACTCTTATCCCAAATAAGAATCGTGTAAGAATGGACAATTGAGGATGCTCTTATACTCCCTCCTCCGTTCTTTTCTGTTTGAGCAACTCTTATCCCAAATAAGAATCGTGTAAGAATGGACGATTGAGGATGCTCTTATACTCCCTCCTCCGCTCTTTTTTGTTTGACTTTTTTGAGTCAAGTGAATTATTTTTTAAATAAAAAATTAATTTAGATATTTTTATTTTTTCCAAAACTGCAAAATGCGTAATTTATAATACTTAAAAAATATTACGAATTACGTATATTGTGATTTTGAAAAAAATAAACTTTAATTTGTATTTAAAATAAAAACAATCTGCTTAACTGAAAAGAGTCAAATCGAACAATAATTTAGGAATAGAGAGAGTAATTAACTGAGTGATTTATTTTATTTTATTTTTTGTCATTGGAACTTATTTTATTGGTTCAATTTTTGTTTTTTTTTATGGTATTAAATATTAATGATTGTTTGCATGCTTGGCGTCGGCACCCGTTAGAATCTTCAACAATTTTATAATGATCCTTTTTAAAAAAATAATTTCCGGAAAATATTAGGTAGTGACTTTATTTTAAAATGCTACCTGAAAATTTACTTTGGAAACTGTTTTGTACAGTATTCTTCCTTCCCTAGTGAATACCTTGTCAGTAATATGAATTTCATTGCAAAACTTAAAAATTCCTTTAGAATTTCTCGATATATATATATATAGGAGTATTACTTTTATTTGAATAATGTACAATTATATATAGAGCAATTTAAAGAATGTACAAGCAAGTAAATTTATAAAGGTGATTTTAAGCATGCAGCCAACAAAATAATTCAAAAAAAAAAAAAAAGGATTGTTGTCCTATTTGATGCGTCTCTATTAGATTTTGGACTATGAAGTAATAGTTGGTTTACAAGTGAACATCGCTGGCAGTGGCATTCATTGGCCACTCAGTCTTATAACTGGCGGTTCCTCAGCTCCCTCGAATCTTTCTTTCTTTCATGTGATAAGGTTAATGGCCCCACGGGAATTATGTTATTACGTTACTTACTGGTATCACCAAACCAATTAATTAACGATCGAGAATTGAATTAATAACTTTGTTGATATGATATGGAGAGTAAATTTAATTGCTCATGTACGTGTAATTAACAACTTTGCTCTTCGATCGTATTAGCAAGCTAAGGTTATTGATCAGTTGTTCAATTAAATTAGTGAACGGGGAGACTTAATCAGAATATATAGCCTTAATTTCTCAGTACGTGTTCATTGGACACTCACTCGGTTACATAAAAAAAAATCGACATATGCTGCTATTACTAGCTAGCTAGCTTCAGTCTAAATCATGTGTGATACGACGACAGTTCGTTACTGAAACTGATCAGTATTACTGTACGTTAGTGTGTTACATGGGGCCGGCCTGATCTACTTACTAAGTAGCTAGTTAGTTACCAATAAGTGATGATGCAAAAGTTTTTTGCTAGCTGTACCAACGTCTGTTATGGTCGATCGGGTATGAATGAATCCTGATGGTTGGGAATTGATCACCTAAATGCGGCATGACTTGGATTACTATTCTAGTGATATATGTTTGAACCTCAACCTGTACGTACTGGCTTGGCATGCATGTGGCCAGACCAGTTTCTACCAAGGACGATGATCATCTTCTTCCCGAACTATATATCTTTACTTGGTACCAAGCTAGATCGTCCTAGCTCGGCCTGAACAATAAATAATTCCCAAACTAAAAAATACTACTCGTGTCAAGGTGCCAACTATGACTAGTTCACAGTTTAGGCCGAGTTCCGAGTTATGTATGTCACTTATTGGGAAATATCTCAATTTGTTGTGGTCATTGATGTTAGGGCCTCCTGGGGCTTGAAAGGTATCATAGTCCGTCTTCGCCAGAAATGTAGAAGCTAATTAAATTAAGAACATATCACAGAATGGTAGCAAAGTGAATTTTTTATTATTTTTAATCATCTTCGTGGATAGAAGATTGTTTGTAATTGCCATCTTAGGATTTCATTTATAATTAGAAAATTTTTTTTTTTTTGGGTATAGATAAAAACTTCATTATGTCGTAAAATACATTACACTGGAGGCGAGAGGCTTCTCTACCACTTTGTGGCCCGCCTTACTCCGCCTCTAGCTATCTTAACTACATTACAACCATCAAATAAATTTTATTA
This sequence comes from Platycodon grandiflorus, assembly GCA_016624345.1. NCBI lineage: Eukaryota > Viridiplantae > Streptophyta > Magnoliopsida > Asterales > Campanulaceae > Platycodon > Platycodon grandiflorus. The sequence continues at coordinate 5,873,207 of CM028369.1, read as the reverse complement.
GCTTTATCACTTGAAAAATCTGGTAAAACTATTTATGGTTTGAGAAACATGGTACTCCAATAAGATTGCTAAAGCATTGTCTTCATTCACATTCTGCAGAAACAAGATATTCATTTTATTTGCATCTTGTTTAAATGTGTAGTGGCTTCTGAAATCTTGTTTCTAGTTGATATGGAACAGTTCAATATAATTGTCTTGATTTTTGATGCTTAGATTCCTGATTTTGTTGAGCTGCTTTCTGAATGAATAATGCAACATTATGCAGGTTACGTATCCAAACATGATGGAGTTCTTTGAGAGTCTTGGAGTTGATATGGAAATTTCTGATATGTCATTCTCTGTGAGCTTAGAAAAAGGCCATGGCTGTGAGTGGGGGAGTCGAAATGGTCTGTCAAGTTTGTTTGCTCAAAAAAAGAATGTAGTAAATCCTTACTTTTGGCGGATGGTTCGAGAAATTACCAAGTTCAAAGATGATGTTTTGAGGTACATATTACAAGTAATTGTTCCTTTATTCCTCTATCATCAAAACCTGGGAATTAACTCTTTACTAAGAGAGGATCTTCTAGGGGGACGCTGATCGTTAAAAAATGAAAGTCATGAGAAGCATTCGAGGAATTTGGAGTTGTAGGCCATTAGTCTTTTAATGAACTTATTGATCTTAGTTTTGACAATAACTGCTAAGCTTTATAAACATTGTTGGGAATTACCTTAAATCCGTGGGGTTTGACATAGTATTCAAGTCAAGTCTTCCTGTTTGCATTTTTGAACATCTGCACTAGGGGCATTGCGCGATTCTAACTAGGTTGAATGTGCATTTATTGACCTTAACCATTTATTTTCTCGTCAAGAATTAATTTAAAAGCACCTTCTAGGGTGTTTGAAAGACTACTTTCCAGTAATGTATGACTCGACAGACAGTTCACTTATCGTATGTTAATTTTGAACAGGTATCTTGACGAGCTTGAAAACAACCCAGACATTGATCGCAATGAAACATTGGGGCATTTCATCAAGTCGCGTGGTTATTCTGAGTTATTTCAGAAGGCTTACATTGTGAGACTGCTTAAACGTTGTTTATGTACAAGTATAGTAAGTATTAGTTATTCTTAAGATTTTAGACGATTTCACACTATATACTGGCAATTTCTGGTACAGGTTCCAATATGTTCGTCAATATGGTCCTGCCCTTCAGAAGGAGTAATGAGCTTTTCTGCTTATGCCGTCCTCTCATTTTGCCGTAATCACCACCTACTTCAGGTACAATTCCTTAGTTTTCCTCTTAATAAAAATATAATAATTTTTACATTATTGTAGGTGTAACATGTGAGATTCAAATATTTATGTTACGCAAGTTTATCATAACCAACTTTGATGAGATTTTCACTCGTCTTATTTTACTTTTGGTCAGCTTTTTGGTCGCCCCCAATGGCTAACTGTAAGATGGCGTTCACAGACTTACGTCAAAAAGGTGATTACAGTACTTAATTTTGAGAGTAGAGTGAGATTATATATTTCTGCCCAATTAGTAATACCTCCATCCCTAAATGAGTGTCCGTTTTTGTTCATGATCATGAAAAAACAGGGTTGCCCAGTTTTGGGACGGAGGTGGTACGAGTATCATTTTCATGCTATTTTATAATATCTTCAAAAATATCTGCTATTTATCACTGAAGTCGTTGAAACAAACAACAGGTTCAAGAAGAGCTGGAGAGTCGAGGCTGTCAAATAAGAAGTGGGTGTGGGGTGCATTCTGTTTCAACAGTTCATGATGGTATGTATTGAAGTTATTAAACTCTTCAATTCATGAATTTCCACAAGTGATTGTCTTCTATGGCCACTTTTTCTTGCTTTTAAGGAAAATATAGTTTTGACAGTCTAATCCAAAAATTTAGTCAAGTATGTATATAAATCAGAATGAATTTGGTGAGTTAGTATGTCTTTGAACAGTAAAACTGTAACGAATGACATTGTAGAAATCCAGATACATCAGAAATTGGACTATTGCTCTTCCTAGAGTAGTTTGTAAAAAGCTCAAGGAATTGCAAGATGTTGCATCATGTTGGGCATGTCTATAAGAACTATGATTGATCTAATTGTAGATGTTATGCAATATGAGCAGGTTGTGTTATAATCTCTGAAGATGGCTCACAAGAAAGGTATGACGGATGCATAATGGCTGCGCATGCTCCAGATGCTCTGAAGATGTTAGGAGAACAGACTACTTACGATGAAACGAGAATACTGGGAGCTTTTAATTATGTCTATAGGTACTGTACGTTCTTTCCATTTATTTGTCTACACCGTGAGATTGCATGAATTCAATTAGGGGTTTACTTCTGGCTTTTGCTTATGTTTATAAAAGAAGTGTATATCTAGTTAAAAGCCAAAAATAATGCACTTCTTTAGTGCATGATATATTTATCAAGCTCTCTTGCAATCTGATATTGATGGGTTCTCTTTTTTTCCTTTTATGGTTTTAAAATGCACAATCATTCTTTAACTCTTCATGGCAGTGACATTTTTCTTCATCGTGACAAAAAATTAATGCCCCAAAACCCAGCAGCGTGGAGTGCTTGGAATTTTCTTGGAACTATCGATAATAAAGTATGCCTGACATATTGGCTCAATGTACTCCAGGTTTGCAACATGTTCTTGTCATCTATGTTTACTTTTTCTTATAATATCAGCATCGCTTTAAGCACAAAAGATGGAAATGCACTTTTCTTCAAGTTGAGTGCATGCTGCAGTGTATGTATGTACTACGTCCCAGACAAGCGACAAAATTGAGACTTGAGTTCAATCTTCATAGGATTGATCCGACGAGTCAGACTAAGTTTTCCTTGGAGTTAAGCCTAGCTATAAGCAGAAAATCTCAGTTTGCTCAGTTATTGTGATCCGCTGGTGTGTGTTAGGATCGTCAGAGTCTTACATGGACAGGTAACTAAATAATAATTGCAGGAAGAAAAGAGAATACCACCCAATAACACTTTTCAGATTGGGCTTCCTTTTTTAAATGTCAAACAGTTTCTGGAATATTAGATGAATATATGTTCGTTTGAGTAACTGGATATCAGACTCTATTAGTACTTCCAACTATTAAAGTATGATACAATTAATGTAAATAAAGACACTGCTTTGGGATTTACCAAATAGGAGCAAGGGACGCCGAAAATGGGATGATTAAAGTAAAACTGGAGTATATAAGTTTGGACTGCTTAAAAGTCCCAATGTAAAGCCAGTTTTTTATCGTGTTAATTGCAACTTCAATATAAAGCTTATCAATACATAGTTGCTGCTAGAATTAGAAACAGCATAACATTTTCGACAAGGAGCATTATTCAACCTTAAGGACATCAAAGATGTCTTTATTTTGCTAGCACAAAGTGCATATTCATAATTCGACATACGCTGTACAAGTCTACATATTGCACATTTAAAAGAAGTTCAATTGTCCATAGCAGCATGAAAAACGTCGATCCTCACATGCACCCATAAGTGAAAACAACTGAGTGGCAACGTAAGGTGTTAATGTATTAAGAAATTATACAAAAACACCAAAACGTGCATAAGGTGTCTACATAAGCCAAGTATCTAAGATCCAATGTTCCCATTGTGTAGTTCAGTAGAATTTTCAATTGTTTATATTCTCCAAGTTGTTGAATGGTTCTCATTTTCTTTCTTCAACTACATTAACTTTCCTGCAAACATGCAGAACATTGATGAGAATGGTCTACCGCATCTGGTAACTCTTAATCCACCCACTTCACCCAAGAATACCTTGCTTAAGTGGACCACTGGGCATCCAGTCCCATCTGTTGCTGCATCGAAAGCTGCACTTGAGCTAAACCTCGTTCAGGGGAAGAGGGGGATATGGTTCTGTGGAGCTTACCAAGGTAGCTTTTCTTGATCTTGAAAATTGATTGCCTTGTTTTGAGCTCATCCATTGTACTAGAATCAAGTAGCCCATCCGTTGCTGACTCTATTCAGCATTATTTCAGGCTATGGCTTCCATGAGGATGGCCTAAAGGTACTCTTATAATCTCAGTTAATATGAAGTGACTATGTATTCTTTTCTGATATGGACTTTAACAATTCATTCTACGTTTTAGGCTGGTATGACTGCTGCGCATGGCATGCTTAGAAAGACTGCTGACATTCTGAACAACCCCAAACATATGGTTCTGTCGTGGACGGAAACTGGCGCAAGGCTGCTTGTTAGTAGGTTCCTCAGTAATTACATTGCTACTGGCTGCTTAATGTGAGTTAACTATATCATGAAATTCTTTTCTACAAATTGTTATCCTTTCATCTCTTCAAAGATGATTGTAGGGCTACAAATTCAATTTCCTCGTTGGAGTAAAGATAGGGTGTCCAATTTTTGAACATAATGTTTGTGTTCAGGCACATTTGCATTCACATAATGTGATGCTAATTGCATGTCTCCTGATCTCATTTGTTATTCACTATTCAGCCTAGCCCAATCAGTAGTCAGGTTAAGAACAGTCTTATGACAAGTGAAGATATTTCTTCAATCATATCTAAGAGCAAAACAAAATTCAACGTAACATCTCTAAGTGAGAAGCAATAAAACGATTTGGTTCTCGATTGATATTTTTAATTTCTGTGTACTTCTTGGCCTTTGCAGCTTTAAAAAATACTTTTTCCTGGCTCCATACCCTTTTATATATGCAGGCGGAAATGATGCTTAATTCATATAATGTATTCTGTCTTATCATAGTCTATTGGAAGAAGGAGGTACAATTTTCACCTTCGAAGGAACCAGAAAGAAGTGTCCTATGAAAGTTTACTTGAGAGTTCACACTCCCCAATTTTACTGGAAGGTTAACACTCTGACTTAATTCCAACATTTCTGTCATTAGATTTCCTTTTCGCATAGTTTAAGCTAGAAATTTTGCTCCACATTATTCTTGTTACAATCTAGTCAGTTCTCTGGTAAATAATTTATTGCCCCAAATTCACAGATAGTTACGCAAGCTGATTTAGGCCTTGCAGATGCCTACATTAACGGAGATTTTTCTTTGGTTGATAAAAAAGGTCTTCTTAATCTCTTTATGGTACGAAAAGATGGATCCGAGTTGTCTATCCTGTTGTTCCATTTGGTTCTTGCTGTTCTGAATTTTATTCTGCAGATTTTCATCGCTAACAGAGATCTAGAAGTTTCTGCCTCAAGGTCTAACAAAAGGTCAGTTTTAGTTCTTTAATAGGTTATAAGAAAGGGTTGCAGTGTGTAGCGGTTCCTTAATGTTAGTAAGATATATTATATTTGAACTTCAGGGGCTGGTGGACACCTATGTTTTTAACAGCGGGAATAGCATCCGCAAAGTATTTCCTTCAGCATGTTTCAAGGCAAAATTCTCTTACTCAAGCTCGAAGGAACATCTCTCGTCATTATGACTTGGTACGTCACTCATACTGTTGTGCCTTTATCATTAACTTGTTCTGAAACTACTTGCTAGAAGAAGGTTTCTAGTTCCCATCCAATTTTGATACTGTTGTGATCACTAATAATTTTTCAAATCTGTGTTACTAGAGTAATGATTTGTTTGCTCTCTTCTTGGATGAAACAATGACGTACTCGTGTGCGGTATTCAAGGTAAGAAATGCAAAAGGTTAAGAATTTTGGGTCTCCTATCCAGTATTGCCTATTAAAAGTCAAATTCAGCCTCTTTATGCAAAAAATTTTATAGAATGAAGACGAAGACCTGAAAGCAGCACAGATGAGAAAAATCTCTCTTTTGATTGACAAGGTAAGACAGACCTTGTACACCTTATCCTCTGATTTCAGTGAATCTCTGAGTGAAATGAAATATATTGTACTTGGTTTTGTTTTTCGATCAACTTAGGCAAGAATAGGAAAGGGCCAAAAAGTTCTTGAGATTGGGTGTGGTTGGGGAAGTTTAGCCATTGAAGTTGTCAAACGAACTGGATGTAAATACACTGGCATCACCTTGTCTGAGGAGCAACTGAGATACGCAGAAATGAAAGTCAAGGAAGCTGGGCTTCAGGTGATTCTCTTTCAAGAAGTTCATACCAATTACAGTAACCAAGTGATATTTAGCTTTTCTGATAAGCTGATGATAGTAGTTGCACAATTTATGCATTTTTGGTTCCAAAGAATTTATCGTCTTGTGTGGGAAATAGTACTAATCAGATGAAAATAAAGCAAGCTAAATAACCAAAAAGAACCCCTCATAAGTCATATCTTTTCAGTAGGCATTGCATTTGCAGCACATAACTCCCCGACTTCTTCTCTGTTTCTTTTTCTTTTTTTCCAGATGAAATTGTTCTTGTCAATCCTCTTATTTCTGGATCAATTTCCTTTTCAGGATCATATCAGATTTCTACTGTGCGACTATCGGCAGTTGTCTGACGCTTGCAAATATGATAGAATTATATCATGGTGAGTTCCTTCACCCTATCTTGCATCTACACCTGATTTGCTGGAATACAAAGGCTAATCTGAATGAATATCATTTGCAGTGAAATGCTAGAAGCTGTAGGCCACGAATACATGGAGGAGTTCTTTGGTTGTTGTGAATCTGTATTGTCAGAAGATGGAATTTTTGTTCTACAGGTAGCCATCATAAAAAACTACAATTAACTAAGGGGCAAAAAAAATGAAAAAAGAAAGAAAGAAAAACACGCACGCCAAAAGGACTCATCACGAGGGTTATTTTCAAGGAGCAAGCCCATCTTTCAACTTAAGCCCAAATGACAGAAATTAGCTCGAGTTGACGTAACTTTTTACTTATAAGTGAGGCAATTAATTAAAAAAATGTCAAACTGAATATAGTCGTTGGCTCGTTCCTGACAATTGCAATCTTCAGTTCATATCAATTCCGGATGAGCGCTATGATGAGTACAGGAGAAGCTCGGACTTTATAAAGGAATATATATTCCCTGGTGGGTGCTTGCCTTCACTTAGCAGAGTTACATCGGCCATGGCTGCTTCGTCCCGGCTATGGTAAAAGCTATTGCTACGTGAATTTATGTTTTCTAGTTGCAAACTATTACTTCTTACTTAACATTTCACTCTTTAAAGAACTTACGGTGCTCTAATAAATGCAGTGTGGAGCATGTTGAAAACATCGGGATACATTACTACCAAACACTGAGATGCTGGAGGACGAACTTCAGGGAAAAACAGAGGTAAGAGAACTATAGTAAATTTTTTTACTTGAATTGGTAAAAAAGATGAAAAGAGAGCTTTCCTAATATGTAACCACCGAGGCTTCAGTTAAACCGTTGATGATTTATGTTCCTGAGAATTCTAGTATTTGATGCTTGGACATTAATGCATGTTTTCTCAGTAAAATCCTGGCATTGGGGTTCAACCAAAAGTTCATCCGAACGTGGGAGTACTATTTTGATTATTGTGCTGCTGGTTTTAAGACTCATACACTTGGGAATTATCAGGTAAGCTCAACTTCAAACTCTTCATAAGTCAATATTGTTTAAGTATGAACTTAGAAAATGTAATCAAGTCAAACTATATGCATCAACCTTTCCCAAGGCTCACTATAAGCATCATGCAACTATAAATAATCCCGAAAGTTGTAACTTGCGCTAATGTATACATGATCGATTAAATGTTAACGGGAGCATTAATAAAAGATAACTTCATACAAATGTCAAATACTCAAAGAATGAAAGGAGAAAAATAAACAAACTCAAATGAAAAAGATAGCATGTTATTTAAAATGTATGGTCCAAGAACTTTAAGTTTTCTAAATTTCTTGTTATATGTATAGGTTGTCTTCTCACGCCCAGGAAACGTTGCAGCATTTGGAGATCCATTCAAGGGTGTTGCTTAGCTATTTTCTTTTATTAATGTTTTGCTTGTGTAAATCTTGGATCTTGAAGATTAAGATGATTCATTGAGGAAAACTTGCCTCGCATTATTTCTAATTCTTTTGAATTTGGTATCTTAGTTTCTGTTATGATAGGTGATCAATATAGGGATTGATTTGATTTTGGTATAGGGAAAGAGTTTTAACAGTTGATTCGGCTCATTTGAAAGTAAAGTACGGTGATACTTGTACTCCAAGAGAGAAAAAATATTGTGAAAGTCTTCCTACTCTTTATGCTATTAAAGAGTTTGTAATGCGATCAGAATAATCTGTCATTTTCAAAGTATTGCTAGAATAACTAATGTAATTTGCATCAGAAAATTGCTATCACGTACAACAGCGTTCAAGGCCAGGTACAATTTTATCCTGGATTACAAAATGAAGCAACTGGAAACTTATGCTCTCATCCAGACCTCTATCTGAGCGATATGATGCACAAGCAAATACAACAGTTCTGTAGGATCACATCAGCATATATAGTAATCATAATTAAGCAGACAAACTAAAAGAAATTTCCGTGATCCTGACCAAGAAAATACTTGGCCTCCACTTTTACCCATGGTTAGTTATAACAAGAGAGATACGGCACATGGCTGACTTTGTAGACGTCGTATCCGTCTCTACCATCTGTAACTTTAATCCTTCTCATGAATGCTTCAGGCATACCTTCAATCCTCAACCTTTTCACACCACTTATGAATTTTAGACTACTAGGAAGCATCTCCAGTTTCTGGCACTGATAAATTTCCAGAAAAGAGAGATTGTGCATGGCTCCTTCTTCCACCATCCACTTCTCCACCGTCGGATTCTAAGACTTCGAAGTTCTGGAAAACCCATTGCAGAGCAGGTCATTTCCGGTCCTCTAAATGTTATGACAAATAATGCAAGGATTTGCAGGTTTGGAAGCTTTTCCAATGTGGGCATAGGGTCTTCTTCAAGATGACAGACATTCAAGCTTAACTTGGTGAGAAGTGGGGAGAAGTTGAAATATAGAGATAACTTGGCCCTCAGCCTCCCTATCACCAATTTTTGAAGTATTTTTTCACACCCTGAGAGTTGTTGTCCAAACAGGTCTGATAATGTCTCCGCCATTTGTACCGAATGGCCGTCAAGACGAATATCAAGGGATGAGTTTCGTGATGAACTCAAAATGACCTTGATGTGGTTGATGAGTCCCTTAAAGTCCTCAACAGCATCATCGCTTCCAACGTAAAATTTCCCTTTTAATCTTTTAAGATTGGCAAGTTGAATGACGTCTTTTGTATTACAATGATATGAATTAAAGTTAACCAGAGTCTCCATCTCACTCAAGCCATATGACATTTGGGACACAAACTTCAGTGTGGAATGGCATTTGGATTCTCAGGATAATTGGTAAATTCAAGGTTTGTACATATCGGAAGTTGTGTATCGACGATGGCAAGTTTTTTATTTCACAACCTTCTAAACTCAAAAATTTCGAGTGTCAGACCTCTCCTACTGTTTTGGTCTGCTCTAACTTGTTAAATTTGGAGATTTTCAAGATTCGGAACCCTGAGCAATTTGAACTTCTTCAGAAAAGATGGTTTCTTTGGATGCCTACATGGAAGTAGAAGAGATCGAATGTGCTGAGCTCTTTCCCGTTTCTCTCAAAAATACAATTTAATTCTAATTCATCATAAAGAGCCATGAACTTAGTTTCATACAACGGTCTGTACTTGGCAGAGGGTCAGGCATCATTTTCGCCCTATCAACCATCCGAGAGAAATGGGAAAGATTTGCTTTTATGGAGCTCTTTAATTCTAATTGTGTCGATTTCCAGCACTACACGGCCAGACAGGATCCTCTATCCGCTACACAGCTTCCCGACGATATCACTCTGGCAAATGTTGGAACAGAATGGTCGCATTACCTGCACAGCTGCTTTTGATTATGCTCGCGAAGTTTGCTCTTCCAGGAGGAAACTGAATGTGCATGGCTGATTTATTTCCTTCAAAATTGCTAAGTTTACAACTATTTCTACAACTTTTGTAACAACTAATGTTGTATTTCCTTTTCTAAAGAAGCTACCCCAAAGGTTTGATAAGAATCTCCACAACATCATCAATGAACATAAATCAGGAACTAATACTAAATGCAGCATCCCATAGCTTTCTCAAATTTACACATTCTTCTGGAAATCATTGGTGCTGCGACATATATGCCAGCAAGAACCATGGACTGGGCAATGACAAATGATCAAAAATTCAGAAATAAGAACAAGGCACAAGCAGAGGCACATCATGTTCTTGAAGAAAATAAGAAAAATTATCTCAGAGGAATAATCAAACATCTCAGGTATTAAGATTAGTTATAATGGAAACTCTCAGGTTGCATCCACCACTGCCCTTGAGACCAAGAGAATCGACAGGGAAAGTGTATGACAAGTTCCACAACCCAATTTGGTATTGAACACAAGGTATTCACCACAAAATACTTAAATATCATTGCAACAAAAATGTATTTCCCAAGTAACACTCGTAAATATTCGACACATCCTACCAAAAGGAAAATATCAGACTACTATGAAAAGCAAATACATTGCGTTTCAATTTGAAACAACCTTAAACCTTAATCCAAAAGTCTACATTACGAACATCAAACAGCAATATTCCACCCACAGTGCCATTTCACTTCTTAGAAAAGAGATGTTCCCTTCCCCTTCTTGTCTCCACCAATCTCAAAATGCTTGCACCTCTGCATAAACAGTCAGAAACATCCACGTCAAATAACTATTAGAGTAACATCAAGAAAACAGAAAAGAAGGTTCAAAATAAACCTTTATTGGGTGCTGGGACACATGCTTGCAACCCTGGCATTGCAGCCTGAGCACGATCTTCTTTGTAGTTTTTGCCTAGTCAAAGAAAAAAATACGATAAGAAATTTTCAATGGTGGCTACTAAGAATTAGTAAATATTCACATCTCTACAGGCAAAAACCAGCTAAGTCAGAAATTTAAAAACCAAGCCCTGCATAACGGACATCCCCATCACCCAAACAACAATGTCAAGTATAAAACATGCAAGTACAAGGAAAAGGAAAGACAGAGGACAATAAAAGAGATGTTTCACCTTCTTGTGAAAAACAGGCTTAGTTTGTCCACCATAACCGGACTGTTTGCGATCATAACGGCGTTTTCCCTGTGCAGCCAAGCTGTCCTTTCCCTTCTTATACTGAGTCACCTTGTGCAAGGTGTGCTTCCGGCAGTCCTTGGACTTGCAGTAGGTCTTCTTAGTCTTTGGAACGTTCACCTGAAAGGAGACATTGAATCTTCTTTAGAGACATAAGGACGTCACTAGTTAATATATCACATGCAGTATCAGTTGACAACCCCTGTTTCAAGTTTAAACATGAGAAACAATGAGACTTCAGCCGCGTAAATCATGCATAGTTTGAATTGATGAAACAGATTTCGGGCCTATCACATCGAATCATTTTCACTTCACATAACATTACATCTCCACTAAAGGCAAGGAAAATGTCACATTATATTTTATAGAAATGAGGAAGTGGATGTGAGGCCATGTAAAGACAATTCATAGGAACCACTGATCAACAAAATCACATGGGATAGCTTCATCATTTGTGATGCAGCAGATCTGACACTACCAGAAAAATGATTGTGTTTAAAGAGTGCCCTTAACTTCCTTTCAAGGAGACGATGGATTCCAACTGCTATAAATAATGTGCCTTGTGATCATCCCTCACCCTTCTTGATCACTAAGTGAATAATCTTTGTAGCCCTAAAAAATATGAAAGATGGTCTATCTCCCACTAAACTCCATGCATTCTCTACCTGATATACAAACAAGAATCATCCCGAGCCAAATAACTATTCACAGGCAACCACAAATACAGAGGCATTTCCCCAAGGTTAGCCAATAACCAGCAAGAAAACTCTTAAAATGGAGACATTAATAACAAGCCAAAAATTCTAACTAGTAAACCATATTACCCATTGTAAAAGTAATACTCATACACCTATGCTAAAATAAAAATTTCCTAATCTGAGGAATCTAAATAGGTAATACTGCCCTAGCTATTGGGAAAGATCAATATCCTCCCAGTAAATCGATAATAAAATGAACATAGCAACAAGTAAAAATGTCGAACATTTGAAACTTCGAAGGTGGTCGGAGGATTGAGGAACTTACCATGGTTGCTGCAACTGCCGCCGGCGGAAAATGGAAAGAGTTAGATAAGGAAGAAAGAGAGAGACGGAGGGGCCAGCTGAGTGTTAACGAAGGAGAAACCCTAGAAAAAATTACGTTTTTATATAGTTAGGTTTTGAGGGTTTCTTATTGGACTTGGGTCCATTTCGTAACAAAGAAAGAAACAAGGATGGACCTCTTTTTGGTGAAGGCGGGCTTGGGCCCGATACAAATTGTTTCTAGACCAAAATACTATTTAGAAGAAATTGTTGGCCGGTCCATTTTTCCAAACTTTTTTTCTCTCCAGTACACTCTTTTTTTTTTTAATCGCTAAAAGGCATTTTGAAAATTTTCTTTCTAAAATACCCTCAACAACATCGTTGCTTCAGATTTGAGATTCAAATTGATGTATAAATGATTTCATGTTGTTAATATAGTCTTTCCTCATGTTTGGGTATCAATTTTCATGCATAAAACAGGAATTTGATCAAATTCAAATTTTTTGAGTTCATCCCGTTTGTCTTTGTTCTTAAGCTGTTTTGGCCACTTAAATCTCTGTTTTAAGCTTCGAATTTGTTTAAAATAAATATCGTATTATTATCCTAACTTAGTACTATATTTGTGCACAATTTTTCCACCAAAAAATACTATTTTTGAGCTTCAAATCAAGCTTGACAGTGTGCTGTCTGAAAACAAAGGAAGATGTTCTTAGACTGATTTAATTCGCCAATCGCAGTATGCTGCGATGATCGCGATGCACCAATTGTTGCATCGCGATGCCCCAATTTGGTGCATCGCGATGCCTTGGTTGCTCATCACGATGCTTTGATTCCCTAAAGCGCGCTGCGATGATCGCGATGCACCAATTGTTGCATCGCGATGCCCCAATTTGGTGCATCACGATGCAAAAATGGTGCGGTGCATTGCAATGCCAAAGTAGTGCATCGCGATGCCTTGGGTTACTAAAGCGCGCGTGTTTTTCTTTCATTAATGTCATAATCGTCTTTTCGCCCCAAAAATATCTTTTTTCGGTTTTTAAAAAAGATGAGTGGACTGGAGCGATTACAAATATTTAAAAAGGCCGGCCTGTAATGCACCCTACTATTTATCCCCCAAAGTATCCACAAAGCATTTATCAAATCTCAATTTGCTACTCATAGTTTATTTTGTCTCATTACTGTATTTAATGTTGTCATTTATCTCATTTTTATCCCTGAGTTGGACAGACATTAAAAAAATTAACGGAAGTTACTCATGTGCAAAGCACATGACAAAAAATTAACGGAAGTTACTCGTGTGCAAAGCACATGACAAAAAAAAAATCAGAAAGTTAATATATTGCCCTCTAACAATTTAGTGCATTATTTCTTAAATAAGGATATTTTTCTTTCTTTTCCTTCCCCTTGAAATACTTCGACAGCCTAATCGGAGGAGCAGCGAACGGATCAACCTTACCATTTTTAACAACAATCTCATGGCCCAATTGCTTTGCTCCATGGCTTCGACCACTAAATCCATTTTCGCTACTTTTAGAAACCCTAGCTTACAGATTTATAAGCAGCTGAACTTACAGATTTTTCACCCCCATCATTGGTGCGATCATCGGGACTATCGACAGTAGTAACGGCTCCGTGCTATTCTCAAACCCTAGGCTTGGTACGAGGCTCAGGTTCTCTCTCTCTATCAAGACGGAGGTTGACGAAGCGCAACCATTAGGCGACAGGGCGACGGCGAAGTGGTGAACATTGTAGAAAAATGGTGGCAACTGCGATGATCGAACGGAACTGTGATAATTTTAAAATGGTGCAAAACAATTCTGGATTTGGGATTTGGACCTTCATATGAAAATGGGATTTGGGATAATTTTAAAATGGTGAAAAGCAATTCGATTTGGACCTTCATTATGCAAAGTGGTGAACCTTCATTTTAATTTTCTATTCAATTTAATTGTTTTCCTTGTTGGATTTTGGATTTGGATTTGAGATTGTTAGTGACTTTTTATGAAACAAAATGTGTATGGAAAGTGGGTTTAAAAAAAGATGCACCACAAGTGTTTGACAAAATGATGAATGAACTTTTTCTATTTTAATATATTTTAAAATTTTATCTTCCAAGAAACTCGAATCCATAAAAACCAATCATCGATTTTGATTTAGTTTTTTTAATATTTATAATTTAAAAATATCTTAAATATCAAATGAGTACCAATTTTTATTTTAATTTGTTTTAATTCTTTTAAAATATTTATAATTTTAAAATATCTTAAATGTTAAATGGTTAACTAAATGATGAAATTATATCTAATCTACAGATGCTAATAATTAATAAATGACATATTATTTTATTAAACAACTATTTTAAATACTAATAATATATATTTATTGATTTGGAGTTTTATTTAAATTCTACTACTAAAATTGCTAACCAATTTAAGAAAAATGCTCCAAATCCCATTCTGCATCCCTGATGAAAATGACCAAAATAACCCCTGTGTAACATGCACATGAGCAACTTCTGTCAATTTTGTTAACGTCCGTCCAACTTAGGGGTGAAAATGGGACAAATGACAACATTGGATGCGGTAATAGAACAAAAGGGACTATGGGTAGCAAACTAAAATTTGATGGATACTTTGGGGGTAAAAGGTAAATAGTATTTTAGCCTTGTTTCTATGTTAATGCAAATTATTATTGAATATTATTTTAATAGAAGTTCGAATATGATTCTTACAAATGTTTTAACAAACTACTCCCTCCCTTGCAAGAAAAAATAAAAAATTGATGAACTCAAACAACATTTTAAGAAAAAGGAGAAAATTTTACTGAGAAAATAATGATAAACTTACACACCATATTCCGCCCAAGTGTATGTTAATTCAACTATGAACAACAAATACTCACGATTAATCATAACATAATGATAGATCTAAGAAATATATGAATCTAAATTTTGTGTTTCCATTTCATCATATCCGAAGTTATTATAACAAAAATATTTCAACTAAATCGAGATCTAAAATTTTGTTTGTCAATTCTACAGTTTAAAAAATTGAGCAAATTAAAAAATCGAGATCTTATAAGAAATGAAGAACTTAAGCAACAAATTTCAGTCATATGTTAATTCAACTATCACAAATACCGACAATTAATTAGAACTAAATGATAGTAAAATCACAATATAAAAAGAATGATGTATACTTGTATTTGTTTAGATTAAATATAAATTTGCATTAGTTTTAGAGTTCTTAATGGGAAATTTAAGAAAAATAAAAATTTATCAACTTAATAATTCGCAAATATTAAGAAATTTTGCGCTAGGAGTAGTTGGAAAGAAAAATCAGGGAAAATAACTATTGAAAGAAAATAAGTTATTTAATGAAGAAATGGTTAATTGTTGAGACTTGACAAAACAAAAAGGTAATTTAGGCAAAAATATGCATTTTAAACCTAAAACAACACATTCTTTGGAACAAATTTTTCTAGCTAAAAACGACAATTATTTACAAACGGCAGAAGTACAAAAGAAAGATTAAAAAAGTGTGGCAAACCTAAAATGGTACGCCAATACACACCAGTACCGGTATGTTTTGTTCTAATGACAAAAATCGATGCGCAAGCCGATACAAAATTGACAACTATGCTAATTATCTTTGCAATACTACTCATGCTTCTTTTGTTCATCTTTTCTAAGATAATAAAACATTCGTAAAATATTAAACTCATTGGCTAGCAATGTAATGCCCCGAGTCCAATATCCGATGTTGAACCTCAATTCAGTGTGCTAAACTAACAAAAACAACTGATTCGACAAAGAGGAGCGAGCCACACAAGCTCTAGAAACCAAAACTAGCAGCAAAATACTAAGTAAAAACCTGAGCTTCAAAGCTCGAATACAAACCACAACTAATTAAAACCTCAACGGCCAAAATCATGTCGGAGAACAACAACACTAAATAACCACGAGTTAATAGGCTCGAAAAAATCACTAATAAATAGATGAAGAACATACATTAGTACACAAGTCGGCATCAAAATATAAATCTATAAAGAAGAGTATGATTATACTCTACCCAACATACTAAGTTTACATAACTCAGTTTCAACCCACGATCTCATAATATAAGAAATAAATACAAAATACAAACTAAATACAATTAGATAACTCCGAAGCTAACACGGCCTCACAGTGCTGGAACTTATAACCTGGCAACCTGCAAACTAAGGAAAAACAAAGGTGTGTGATGAGACAAGGCTCAGTAAATTACTAATGTAGCAATATGGCATGTTATAATGCACACAGCAGGGTAATAAACATGTAATAATACATAAGAGCAACTAACCATATACTAACGAGAGGCTCAGTAGCCACCAATTATCCCAATTCAGTTAGAGACCACGACCAACATTCGCTCGTTTAGGAAGCACATAAAGAGCAGTAAAGTAAACACATAAGAGAGGATACGATGGATCAAGGTACACCTCTGAATCCTAAATAACACTTCTGATCTTATTGTTCCATGAAGACGTAGTGGATGATTGTGTTGTTTCTGCTATACACACATCGCAATACATGGAACCGTAGTGGATGGTTGTGTTGCTACTACTGCACACAAATCGCAAGGACTGACACATGAAACTGTAGTGGATGATAGTGTTGCTACTGCTATACATAAATCATAAAAACCGATGGTCGTATCCCAAAAACTAAATAAATGTACTCGATCGCGTCAAGCACAATCTACAAGTACCCAATGTGAATCGTTTTCCGTATTCATGTCAACGTATACGCTCGGTCCTCCTACGACTTGAGGCACCATACGGATCTAGCCTACTAGGACCGGTATTTGTATCCTAAAACAAAACAAATGTACCCGATCGCGTCAATCATGATCGACAAGTACTCACAGTCGCGTTTATTCCATACGACAGTAGGGCTAGAAAAAACCCCACCGTGGCCAACGGCAGGGCAAGGCCTAGTGTATTGGGACACCACGCTATTGTATAGCCCCAGTCCCCGCAATAGCCGTCCGCCAATACACCACCAAAAACACAAATGCAGGCTGGACTCGATGAAATGCAGAAGTAGATATTTACTTGTCATGCTAAACAAATCAAAGTGTGTCTGTATTGGATCACAACTAAACAATATCAAATCATGATGTGTTCTATTGAATCACATACTCAAATCAACTAAATGTGTTTGTAGATACTAAACACACAATCAATCATCAAAGTAAGATGATTGTCCTATTGTTTACTAGAACAACCATGCAGTGTTCGTAATTACTAAACACGTAACCAAATCAAGATAATAGGCAAAGTAGACACACTAATAATCACAATCGTAGGTAGGGTATTCCTACCATGAAATCAAACATTCAAACGATGTCCATAAAGAGGAACACATAATCAACACTAGGGTAGGTTATTCGCTACTATCCTCAAACAAGACAGACATACAACTACGTGCATGTCACAACTCTTAAAACCATCCAACCTAAGTCTACATAAGCTAGACATTAAAACCCCAACATTCTTAAGTCGATTCGTATATACTATGATCAAAACATAGCGTATCAACTACGCTAACTTAGGATCTCTACTATATCCTATTACAACCCAATACACTCAATCACATGCATATCATAATCTATCACATATCATTCTCGTCGTGTATTATGTATATCACGACTCATTACAAATTACATCGTCCGTATTAGAACTATGACCAAGGTATAACACTAATACCTAGGATACAACCAACTCGTCACCTGACGATTGAGACTATACGTATCACAACTAACATCACGCACTAAGGAGCGTGACTATTCAATAACTCATATAAAAAGGCAAATGTATACAATTAACCCTTGTTTAGACATAGGACATAAATCAACGATTCAACGTAACTCGTAATCAACTTATGTTTAACTAAGTCAACCAAGGTCAAGCTCTATCGAATCATAACCTCATCAATCCGTCATCCCACATCGTAAGAGACTAAAATACAGCTCGTAGTGATTTATACTACACCTTACTCAACTCCATAGAATCAATTACACCCTTTAATAAATTCATTACATTATTCAACATGTGTTCATTATATCATATTCGACTCTACCAGAGTCAGTCTCGACTAGTGTTCAGTCCGTATAGAGTTTCATATAATTTGTTATAACCTATTGACTCCGCTAGAGTCGTCATAAATTATCAGATCATCGGGATGAACCGTAGTATCATCCCTAACTGACCATTTTACCCTCGATACCCATTATTCGGTATATTGAAATACCCACGACAATCTCGCAAGCTCATCACGAGTATACAACGACAATAACTTTGACATCCAAGATTGCGGATCGAAACAACTATACCAACAAGTACACTTTTACGAGTCTATATACTCGGAGCCTAATAATAATAATCACATCAACATATACAATAACAACCTCGACGAGTCTCTAATACTTGGAGACAACGAAATTAATGGTACATCATCAATACCCAACACATATCATGCTAATTAATCATTTAAAGCAAGTATAGCATGCGAACATCGTGATTATACACTACGATGCTTAAAAACTAGGAGAAAGAATAGTAACTTACTCAAAATCGTGAATCCTACAAGAAATCGAAGTGGTTTCGGGTGGAAATGTACTCTTCCACGATCTCTACACCGCTACGGAGTCCAATTGTCGATCCCACCCTCGATCTAGGCCCGAATCAAGCTTCTCTCTCTCTCCAAAACTCACTTTCTCTCTCTAAAAATATGGGATGAAGATGGAGGTCCGTGATTTGCCAACGGATCTAGGAATTTCTATGGCTAGAATTGTTCTCCTCATCGCCCTCTACGCTACGGCAAAGATGGATCGTCGATCTGATGTCGTATGCCCAAGATATCGCCACTTTCTCTCTCTTCTCTCTTTTTTCTCTCTCTACTCTCTCTCTCTAGTTCATGTCCGGTTTTGGGAGAGAATGAGGGGGATAAAAGTCTATTCTATCATTTAACCAAATGGGTAAGTGTTTTGGTCCAATTCCCGGGTCGCTTAAACATTTTAAACCACTTAAAAATATCAAAACACGAGAAAACACGAAAATCGACAAAATAAAGCTCGGGGTCGCGCGGCCGCCTAGTCACACGCGTGCCACCCCTTCATCCAACCTCACAGTTTCTGCCTTTAGAGCGGCTGCCCAGGCGCTCGCCCAAGGCCCAGAATTTTTAGATTTTCTGAAAATGCCTCCGTTTGATCCCGAAATGTCCCTAAGTCATCCTAGGTTGATTCTAACATCAAATCAAGGTCAAGACATACCCAAAACTCAATCAAATCATCCTACAATGATGCACAAATGATGAACAACACAAGTTTCGATCGCACACGAAGATAAACACGCGAAACGACACTTGAAACAACTCAACGTACGGGTTAATGACAAGATCAACATGATCGTTAATCGTGAGAGAATCTAAACCAAGGCTAGGTTGCTTAAACGTGGGGAATATATGAAGTATACAAACGCTAATCGATGTCGAGAATAGTCTTGAACGAATACGAAAATAGTGTATAATCCATCATAGGTTAATCACGTGCCGAACACGGGTTACAACTTAACACGTCACGCATGACATCTCATATTCCGAGGGTTTCAAGGCCGATACGAAGTGATTAAGAGTGAAATAGGAAGGAAATAGGGTTGGGGTGTTACAAGTAACCTCTCCTTACACCCAGTTATCATCAACACTGACGGAACGAAGAAACTATAGGGAATCCAGGACAAGCTAGGCCAAAGGCAGTTTCCTTATACACTGTTGTAATTAACTGATCCTTGTACATATTTACTATTCCAATATAATATATATATATATATATATATATGAAACTCATATGTTAAATCTCTGTACGCAACTTTTTTTTTGTTATAAGAGTTATCTGAACTGCAACTAATTTCATGTTCATCTGACATGTCTCTCTCATTGCACCCTTGCTCTGTTTATTTCACGGAAAATGATTTCTAGAAAATATTTTTCTCATTTTTTGGTGTTTGGTAACATTTGAAAAATGTAGTCAATGTAAGATCTTTTACAAGTCAACGAAAAATGAAGCATTCTTTTCAGGAAAATGACTTACGGATTCAATTTCCGTAAGTCATTTTCCAAAATTTTTTCATTCCTATTTTCTCCTTATATTACCTTTGCACATTTGGATGTGCTATATTCATTTCTAACTTTTCTTTCAAGAAAAATAATCGTAATATTTTACCTTAATATTTTGAAGTGATTCTATGAACAAAGTTTTATTTATATAACATTTTGTTGATATTGTCAAGATTTATAGAAACTTTTATAACATTGAAAAATATATTCATGTTTGTCCCAAAATAAATGTTCACTTTTATTCACGATCACAAATAAAAGTATATATTCATTTTGAGACGAGAAAATAATAATAATAGTGCGTTGAATTAAAATTTTAAATTATTTTCTTAATACTTTAATTTGGTTGAAGAGTACATGAAGCTTCTGGTATAATGTTTGAGATCATAGAATTTTTAATTTGGGGTTAAAATTGGAGCCTAATATCACCTTTGCACTACTCAATTTTAATAAGTATTTCCTTCGTCATGAAATAAGTGTCCATTATTTCATTTCGGGACGTCCCACAACAATTATCTCTTTCTTTTCTTTTTCTTTCGTTTTTTAAACGTGTTTTCAAGTCAATTATCAATTATGTTATTGTTATTTGTGAGATCAAAAAGTAGATGAACCCCCATTGATTTGATACCACTAGTATAATTAGGGGTTATTAAAGAAATTATTTAAAGCAAAAAACTTTTTAAAAATAAGTGTATATTCAATAGGGGATACTAATTTTAGGACGAAGGGAATATAACCTTTTATATGTATTCATGATATGTTTTCTGTAAAAAAATTCACGTGTTTACCAAACATCCAAAAATATTTTTCGACATATTTTTAAAAGACTTACCAAACATCTAAAAATAGAACCTTTTCATTTTCTAGAAACTA
The DNA here is from genome assembly GCA_016624345.1 of Platycodon grandiflorus. Classification (NCBI taxonomy): domain Eukaryota; kingdom Viridiplantae; phylum Streptophyta; class Magnoliopsida; order Asterales; family Campanulaceae; genus Platycodon; species Platycodon grandiflorus. The sequence continues at coordinate 5,852,140 of CM028369.1, read as the reverse complement.
TTTTCCAGAAATCATTTTCCAAAAGTTATTTTCCTTAAAACAAACGGAGTCTAATTTCATGTTCATTGTACCCTTGTCTCTCTCATTGCACCCTTGCTAAGTAGTCTAAGACCATGTACAATGAGTGGGGAGCTGAAGGGGAGCTTTCCACCATTTTCAACCAATTTTATTATAAAAATACTCTTAAAGCTACTTATTAGTTACTCAATTAAAAACCTCCTTTCAATGGTAGGACAAACTTTAATATTTTTACATATCTCACCATCTTTATCTCCATTAATTTAATATCTTTATCCTTATTTATTATCAGGTTTATGCAATTTTAATTTAATATTTGTTAAATTAATATTTTCGAACTCATATTAATTTTTAATAATAATAACTTTTGTATATTTTTATTATTATTTTTTGAAAAATAATCTAATTAGTATTTGTTATTTAATTAAAAAATAAGCTTAAATACCTTAAAATGGCTTAAAAATTTGATTTGATGAGAGAGAATGGAGGAAAATAGGAAGAAACTTTGAAAATTTGTAGAAAATTGGTCGGATGTCCAAATTCAACAAAACAAGTCTCTATTTATAGCTAAAAATGTGTACTTTAATTCAAAAAAAAAACATTTTATTTGGCTTAAAATTGGCCGTGAAAAGTAAAGGGGAAAAAAATTAAATCGAGTCACATGCTTGCGACACGTGGAAAGGGAGGCTGACAGTTAGCTGTAGCGCCCTTTTTTAAAAAAAATCAATCCTAACTAAACGGTGCCGTTTTGTGTGATTTTTGGGCTAAACGGTGGCGTTTTCTTGGAAACTGTTGGAAAGATTTGAGGAGTTTATTTGGCTACTCAAACACACTTTTTCCAGTTTGGCTCCCATGTAGCTACTTTGTTGGAAGAGTAGCTACCGTGTTGCTACTCTTAAAATACTCCGTTGTTTATGCTCTAAGCGAATCAAAATTTTTATTACAATTACCCAAAAATGACTGCGAGTGCCAGGTAGAAAGGTCACGGGAAGAACAAGATTAAACAATACTTTGTTAAATATAGATGTAGTATGTGAACGTGAGTGTGGAAGAGAGAGAATCTAAATTTTGACACTAAAAATATTTTCAATGCTATCATTAAATTTTTTTTTATATGACATGTTTAAACAAAAAGATCTCTTTCGTATGTGGCAAAAAAATTACTATTAGATAGAAAGTCATCTTTCTAAACGTGCTCCAATACAAGACTTTTTTTAAAACATTATTTCAGACGTGACGGCTTTTTATAATTAATTATAAAAACAAAAAAATAAAAATTATTTTATACTAATTGATTGACAGTAAAAAATAAAAATTAAAATTAACAGTAAATGACGTTAATAGAAAGACATCATTTAGAGCCCATTTGGTACAGCGTTTACAAAACGCAGTGTTTTAAAAACGCAGCGTTTTAAAAAACGCATTGTTTTAAAAACGGAGATCTTTCCTTATAAATACGTTTGGGATATCACTTCAATACGCAGCTTTTTTTTTCTAGGAGCGTTGTAAAACCTGCGTTTTGGGAAAAAAGCTGGGAATTCCAGCGTTTTAAAACACAGCTGTGTTTTGAAAACGCTGCGTTTTCTGCCGCAGTATTGAAACACATTTTTTGCAAATAAGCTGCGTTTTATCCCTGCGTTTTGGTCAAAACGTTCTACCAAACAGGCTATTAGAAGTAGAGGATCAGAATATCTTCCCAACTAAATATTTTTTGGAAAAATCTATCTTTGTTAAGTATCTAATTTTTTTTTTCCCGACCAATTAAACCTTGACCTAAAATTTATTTTGCAATTTAAATCTTTCGTTAACTTGATGTTAAATTCGTTAACCTATTATGCATCTGACACAAGCGAAAAATTAACCATTTTCCCTCCAATTTAATTGCAAAAAAAACCCTAACCTATTTTGTTTATTGCAAAAAATATACTCATTTCATACCAAAATTTTTCCAAATCTCCTCAACTCAATCCCCTCCATCCTTTTTAATTTCATTTTAATCATCATGAATAAATTAGTTCATTGCCACAAGCGGGAAAGTAACCATTTGGTGACTATAATTTTTTGTCAGTGATTATTATTTTTTGTCATCTCACTCATTAAGTGATATTTTTGTACAAAACTGTATGAAGTTTGGTGATTATTGGTTTTTGTTATCCCAAACTTCATACAGTTTTGTACAAAAATACTTTGTGTGAATAATACTAGGATATACATAAATAAAGTTTTGTACAAAAAAAAAAAAAAAAAACCTAATATACCTGGTTTAATATAGAAAGCATATAAATAACCACTTATAATATGACACATGAATTCTTTTTTGCATTCAAATTTGAAGTGCAATAAATATTGTAGTAATAAAAATAATACACGGATCTAGCACAAGAAATGATAATATTTAATAAGGGCATACTCGTTAAACTACATAGTTCCATAATCTGTGCACTTTTCTAAAACGACAATTATTTTGGATTGGAGTTAGTAGCAAAAACAACGATACTGCATGCAGGAATATCGGTGATGGTTCGGTAACAGCATTCATTGGTAGCAACACACTGGGACTACTCCTGCAACTATGTAATCATCAGTTGGTGGTGATCATTGATTGGATGGTAAGTCAGGGAGAGAGGAACTGGTTGACTAAATCAAGGAAACAAAAACTGGTTGACAGTACGATGGATGGCACAAGCAAAAATCAATGACAGTCGACGGCAACAGCAACAATGCAATCGTTGCAACCATGGATGATAAGTCAGGGAGAGAGAAATTGGTTGACTGTGTACTATGGTGTGAGCAAAAGGAAAGCCAAAGACATTTGGTTTGGAAGTGTCTACATCTAAACAACAGAATTGGCTATGGAAGCACCCCAATTCCAACTCAGCTTAGGACTTCGGGTTCCCAGACACTCGGAATGAACACAAATGCAGATTAGAACTCATGGATGCGCACAACAGCCTATTTCAAAGCAGCACCAAAAGTTCTAGAGAGAAACTACTCTCTTCAAAAGAAGAGGGGCCATACCATTACAACTTAGGTACAGAAAAATAAGTTTATTTTCTTAAAGTGATCAAATGGCAAAGTAAAAACAGCAACTTCTAATGGCAAAGTAAAACAGCACTATCATTCCATCCTACACCTATAACGTTTGTATCATGCAACACTTGTTGCTTCACCTTGCATTCTTTAAATACTTGGGGGCTACTTTGACACAATTTCCCAAGAATTTATTTCCGTCACATATGAACTAAAGTTACCTGTACAGAATTTATTGACAGAATTCCTTTCAATCACGTTTTAAGAGCTGTACTTCACAACAATTTAACAACACTTTAGTGTGTGTTGCAACTGCATTCTATTGATGAATTATGTCTATGTATCAATTTCCTTCCACAAATAAACTTCATGCTGATGCATTTAACTAGTATTTTTCCAATCTAACCGCGTCAAAGTCGATCCTAGTATTCAGGAAACTCCCAAAGGAATATATAAATTCTATTACCGCAACCAAATCTTTCCTCTTGACCAATGACCCAATACATTAGATTCATTAAATGGGAAGCTATTGACACCAAGAACATGACGCAAAACAGAGAATATTTAGCTTATATACTACTAGTTTCTCAGTATAATACTAGCAGAAATTGAAGAACTTAGCATCATATAATTTCCTCCTAATTTTGCATCACCAAATACAGGGAACCAATCAAACCATAAATAAGATTGAATATCCCATATGGAACATTACGTTAACCTACTCACCCTAAAAAACACAGCATGCTATGGGAGAGAAAGTACCATATAACATACAGAAAATGTTGAATTTTGCAAGAACAAAATAATGAACAAAAAATAGAACAAAGCTTTGCAACCTGTAACCGTGTCAATTCAGCATCTCCCGGACAAAATTTTGACCACAGCTAAACAGCAATTCATTTTTCATTGACTTTAACTACGGAGAATTTATTCAGTTCTACTCCTTAATGGTTATACTAATAGGCCACCTAAACAGTAGAGGGTCTCAATGAAATTTTATGAAATTAAAATTTCTCTAACTACTCTTAAGTCGACATACCACGAGCTGTCCAGCTTTGAAAAAACTCCATCCCTCCACAAACTGATGAAGATTGTGAGACCGAGCTGACAGCATTAGGGTGACCTGGATTCAGCATGATCAATCAGTCTCAGGCTATAATGGATACCGACCCAGCAAAGTCCACTTAAGATCCAGAATATTCCCTGCACGAAGTTCATGTTTAGCCACGAGTGGACACTTCACTTTAAAAGTCGAGCATATCTCCTCCTGTACAACACAAGGGCACAGGGGACAAACGATTATGCCATTGTCAAAGTTCAACTACCACTACCACTAGCACTATCATTACCACTACCACTAGCACTATCATTACCGCTACCCATTACCAACTGATCAGCTCTACTCTACTATCATCCTAAAGCTCCATTCCTACCAGTAAGAAAAACCTCGTTACATCTCTGTACTCCCTACTTTCATATCAACTAGAGTAATAATGAGAAACAACCATAATCAAGCATAGATCGTTCCTAATCATGAGGAGGCATCCTATCTATCCTCTAGATCTTGCTGAAACAGAAGGCCACAGATTATTGCCACATTATAATGGGGAAAAACAACGATTAATAGGTTAATACTAGCATACCATATGAAAAGCTCCATAACAAAATCTAGTAGACACAACTATAAGCACGCCAAATTTAAAAACTACACTCAAGAGGCAAATGATTAAGGCAACTCTACTCCTCAAAAAATACTGCTTATTTTAAACTAGCAAAATAGATACTGCAAACTACTGGGATTCAAGCAATCCAACCAGTCCCATTGTGCGGATGACATCCTGCAAGAGTGATCACTTTGCACCCAAAATGGAAGGCAATGACTTGTCAGTCCTCAGAATCAAGACATCAAAATCACTGCTGCTGGGCCTGTCGGGACAGAGCACCGCCATAGCCACCATATCCCGCTTGAGGCCCATTACCTTGACCACCATAGTTCCCAGAAGCTTGTGAGGGGTCTGACCTCCATCCTGAATTTCCATTAGCATCACCATAACCACCTCCCATGTAACCCCCAGCCTGTAGATCTCCCCCAGCACCACCACCTGCTGAGGAATTGCTATTTGGACCACTGCCGATACGGCCTCCAACAGCACCATACCCAGATGGATTCCCATAAGACCCATCAATTCCGCCATATCCACCACCATAACCATAACCTTGATTCCCGTATCCAACAGCTCCACTTGGAGATTGACCTGTGGGTGCTGAAACAGGGGCACCCCCACCAGCACCAGAAGCTCCAGAAGTACCCCAAGGAGCATTACCATAGGCAGCACCACCACCATATCCTGAAGAAGCCTGATTGTTCCATGAACTTCTTGCAGCACCTGGTGGACCACTTCCATAACCTGCACTAGGTACATTGGGGTTTCCATAGGCTGCACTTGCTGGACCACCATAAGCTGGATTTGCACCACCATAGCTGCCATAGCCTGCATAACCTATGCCATTATTGCCAGGACCATAACCATATCCAGCTGTGCTGTACCCAGAAGAACCATAGGATGGAAACCCTGCACCAGTATTTTGGGACTGCATGTACCTGTTGGAATCCATTCGACCCTCATAAGAGCTTGAATTGGCTCCGGAGGCACCATAGCCTTGATAACTTCCACCACCACCACCACCACCTGAACCACCGCCCATGGAACGGACACCACCACCACCACCACCACCAGGGTTGGCGTCCTTGGGAAGAGCCCGTTTCACTTCCACTTGCTTACCATTTAAATCATGGAAAGTCTTGTGTAAAACCCTATCAACGGCATCTTCAGAATCAAATGAAATAAATCCAAACCCACGGGGTCTGTTTGTCTGCTGATCATACATGACTACTACATCAGTTACCTGACCATAAGCTTCAAAATACTGGCGAAACCCATCCTCAGTCAAGGTAGGAGGCAATCCCCCAACAAAAATCTTCTTAGTCCTAACATTTCCACCACCTCCAAAGTTTCTACCTGCACTAGGGTTCCCAACTTTTGATACCTGCTGTTCCTCTCTCGAGAGGGCCCTCTTAGCCTCAACCTAGACCAAAGAGGAAGAAAAAAAATGCAGGTTATTCAAAAAGAGAAGTAAATACACGAGTTGCAAGTGGACAATCAAGTACAACATACTTTGAGCAATACTTTATGAAGAGGATGTAAATTTTAAAAATGATTACAAAATGGTATTGAATATGTTACCCTTAATTCAATAGGATAATTAACATCAATCATTGAACAAAGGCGACTAAAATGGTATTGAATATTGACACAACAAGAGGATCGTCCAATAGATGTCTTAAATAATATTAACCATAGGCTAATGTCTGTATATACACAAGGTCATACACCATCATCAAGAAAAAGCACTTGAAGACAAATAAACTACTCTCTCCGTTCCTAAATTATAAAATTGTCTAGTTTGTAAACTTTCCTTTTTAGGAAAGCATTGTAACCATTTTGCCCTTTTAATTGTTACACTTAACTTATGGGACCCACTATATGGCTAATGAAAGCATCGGAGGGAATTTGAATTATTCAAAAGTTGATTGGTGGGATTATATTATAATTCCAGATTCAAGAAGATATCATTGTCATCTTACTCATTTTCATGAAGGTAAAAATGGAGAAGTACAAAAATACAAATATTAATAATTGAGTCAATTGTTTTTTCTCCGTCCGTGTGCCAGGTCAGGACAATAATTAAGGAACGGAAAGAGTATTAAATTTAACAGTGACTCCTTAATTAAAATATACCCAAAACAATAAAAACAATCTAAGGAATAACATATCTTCAAGTCTTTTAGATCACAGCCGTTCTAAAACTACAACAAATTATGACAAATTTTCTAATTTCCTCAAGTACAAAATTGTTTACTTTAGGTCACAATCAACACATTCTCAACTTTCACATTGCCTTAAGCTGTATGGCCCAGCAGCAACTCAAAGTCACCATGGGGTAGACATATACTTATTTACTATGATTTGGGAAGCACAACCTCACCCACTAATATACTTAGTAAAAGATGTTTAAAAAAACAATAAATTAATGCTGGAAAATGAGAAATTAGCATCTACTACTTGCATCAGTCGTGCAAACAAAACAACAACAAAATGACATTGAATTAAAGTGAAGCTTACAATTTGGATCCCAGCCCATCAACTATACGATGCCTTTCAGGTTACATGATGAATGACAGAATTGCTTCAGTCCCCATTAGACAACTTACAAGAACACTCATACTAACCCCCACAGGAATAACCCCAAACAAGCACCCCACGCCCCAACCCGGCCACACCGCGAATGTTGGATTGTATTTTTTATTTTATTTTATTTTTTTGTGTTGGGGGAGGGGGAAGAGGGGGCATTATTACACAACAAAATTTTAAAAATAAAATAAAAGCCCTTGAAATTTAAAATACCAACTCATCTACATGGACAACTGCACTGGCGGACATTTACACCAATGTGTCAAACGAGAATCTCAGAAAGCAAAGTCAGGAGCAAGTAAACCACAAAATCACCAACACATGACATCAGTTCAATGAAAAGGACAAAGAGAAGAAAGCATGCCAAGAACCAAGAGTATATACAACTGAATATAGTCAAACACAAAGATGGAAAAACACAACTACAGCCAAATGGCAGAACTTTCAGGTCTACGAACTACATATATCGCTGAACTGTATGAATAATGAACATGTATATGATCGTAACAAAAACGGACCTATCTAGAACCCAAAATGAACATCTCAAGAAGCTTAAGACTAAAATGAACAAGTAAAATCAACTTTTAAGAAACGCAGTCTGCTAAAAAAATGAATCCAGAAAGTGAACCTAACATAAAAAGCACACCTATGAGCCTCCTAGACATAACGAAAAAAAAATTGAAATAAAATCAAATGGGAAACAACAAGAAAAATATTCTAGTAAACAGGAAATAAAGTACTGCCAAAAAGTAAATACAAACTGAAATATCAATGCATATGGCCTGCAGCAGAGTAATATATAAAAGAATCCCAACTAAACTAACTGCAACTCAATTTCCTGCAGATGAACACCAGCACACAATGAAACTGAGGAACTCCATGTCCTAAAAGGCATTCTCTTACTTTTAACAAATGCCAATGAGAACATATTCATGGAGAACAATAATGGACAGCAAGCACAACATCAGCAAATGAATAAGCATGAAAAATAAAACATGAAAAGGAGTTCAAGCCTAAAGTACTCCAAAACCTTGCTACCAGTATGATAACACCCAAACTGATTTATAACACGGAAAAGAAATAAACACTCCCACATCTAGAAAGAATCCAAAAGATGGCTAAAAATGAATATCATAAACCAAGGTGCTTATGACAATGCACAGAAAATCAACACAAAAAAGCCTTGCAACCCCCCAAACCAGGCTTCTCCATAAAATCTCTGCTGGCTCATGGGTGCAGCATGTTAGCTTGTTCACACCCAACCAAGTAAAAATGAAATAAAACAGACTGTAGATACACATATACTCCTAAAAATGCATGCATCGAAAAGACTATAAAACCTTGTAAATTACAACCTCATTGCACTTTTTATGAGATAGGCAATGTGCTTTGTTTCCATTTTTATCAATCTTATCTCCACTCCACTTGGGTGCAAGCTTTAGTACACTGGCATAATTTGTCTAACAGCACCAAGAATACGTAAGTGAACGAAATTTCTAGCAAAGACAACAATTAGACCAATTAAAACCTGTTGACCAACTTCAGATAGAGACCAACGATGCTGACACAATTCCTAGCACACACACACACATATATGAGCTCAACCAATTAAAAGAAAATCCAAGTTAAATTCCAAACCCATCAAATGACCAAAACAAAAACACAAGCTGAGCAAAAACCCACAAAAAAAGGACTGAAGAAAAACCAGATCTAGAGCATAAAAATAAATAATCGAGGTAAAAAATCTCACCGTCCGACCATCAATGGTATGCTTTTCCTGAAGAACGGTATCTAGAACAGAAGGATCTGCAAAGACAACGAAACCAAAACCTCTGGGTCGCCCAGAGATCTTGTCTCTCATCACCACAGTCTGCAAAATCTCGCCATAGCTGCCAAAATAGTCCTTCAATCTCTCCTCAGATGTCTCCCACGAAATTCCCCCGATAAACAGCTTGCCTTGATCTGAGTCCATATGTATTTTGATATCTCGCTCTTTCTTCTGTAAAATGTTAGCGAGGGGGGCGGGGTTTGAGGAACTGAGGGTTTGGAGGAAAGAGTGTGTAAAAGAGAGTTGTCGTGGTGCGAAGAGGGGAATAAGAGGTAGTGATGGGAGTGCAGGAATTGGACAGTATTTTTGATTGATGTACGGTTGAGATTTAATGGTGTTTTTTTTTTTTTTTGAACGGAATTTCATGCTAGTAGTATGTGAGTATGATTTTTGGTGTCAGATATTTTTTTGGTCATGACTTTTATTAGTAGGATTTTGGTGATTACTTTGTTTTTCTCTTCACTAAAAAAAGTCAACGGCTTCGCCCGAGCTCCAACATTCCTAGTGGAGAGCTTTTTATATCCAATTTTCAACAACTTTGTTTAATTTTCACTACTTTTAGTTAAAAAAAATTAGTTAGGATTTTTTGAAATGTGATTTAATTGTTACACTTTCTTTCTTCTCTTTTTTGTTTTTTAACTTGAGAAAATGTAAGAATAGATCAAATCTAATACCTCATATTTTATAAAGTTTCGAGTCTATCATAGGGCATGTACCCCTTAGGATTTTGTTTATTACACAACTTTTGTATAAATGCATCTAATAGTATAGTTAGCAATTTAACTTTTGTAATAATCACATCAAAGTGTGTTGTGAGACCACGAAAGCAAACAAATAATGAATTGAACAAATAACAATTATCAAGTAATTGAAAATTGGAAGAAAAGAAGGTATTTGGGGTTTATTCTATATTGATATATCAACCTTATACACATTTTAGGGTTACAATATATATATATATATATATATATATATATATATATAAAGGATACAAAACTTAACTCTAATTACAATACAATTAAGAAAAACTCGTACCGCACAAGTCGGCGCAGCGCGACCACATCCTCCCAGGCTCCCAAGTAGCATGGTCGCATCCTCCCAAAATGTCAGCCCGCACACTGCTGTGCACGGCTGCACTCTTTTTCTCTGGACATCCGCGCCTTCAACAGTGTCGCTCGTTACGCTTCAGAAACAAGCTCATTGTCTAGAATCGAGTCATCCTTTCTAATAAAGTGATTAATGAAATTTTATATCGAACAATTAAATTTTGCCCTTTAGTAAATAAAATGAATTCATTCATATAAGTATGAGAGATAACAAACTATATTTAAATATAATTAATAGAAGAAAATATCTTATCAAAATTTTATAAATGTATGAATAAAATGACTAATTTCAAGTCAACAATGACAATTTTTGCTCTTCTATAAATAACAAAAGTTTGTTCACACCCGTTTAAGTTAAACCTAACTGTGAATTTTTTAAATATATAATATAAGAAAATATATAATCAAATATTAATTTGTGTTGAGGCAATTTCCATTGGTGTTATCTCCAGTAATCAAATCTTTGCCTAATTCGGGTTAGCTTTACTACTGAGGGGACCGAACAAAGCCTTCAGTTGTAAGAATGACTTAATTATTGTGGAATTTTTCATTATGAGTTCCTATTGAAGGATAAAATAGATAGGTAATAATAATTTTAAAACTAAAGTTTTCTCTTGAGATTTTTCTGCAATAATATAAACATTAAGGGCTCAACCGAATAGTCAAAACCTTATTCATCTCCCACCCGCTTCCAAAATTCATCCTCACCACTTCCAAAATTCATCCTCACCACCCACCAAGCCACCACCCATACTGTAAAGAGAGAAAATTTAAGAGAGTTGGGTGGGAAATTTAAAAGAAAAACTTGAAGAGAAAAAAAATTCAAATTTAAGAGAGAGAAACAAATAGAGTTGGGTAGGAAATTCAAATATTTTTCTTCTTCTCTATTGATTTTTCCTGAATCACACACACGTCACATAGTCAAAATATTAAATTACCTGACCTACTTCAAAATCTCTCCCACTACCACTACGAGATCATCCCTATTAGAATGGATAAGATTGTAGCGGCGTGGTCGCAAAAATCTCGAAGGCAAGAGCACCCATGTTGGCATGGTTGCGTAGGGAGATTGGGCACGAGCGAGCAGAATGCGCCAGAAGTCTTAGAAGTTGGTGTGGTTGCTTGTCGCGAGCGCGGGGTAGTGCGGGCGGGGCTTGCACTACTTGGAGCGGTCATGCCACTTAGGCTGGTGCAAGCGTGCTTCGGAGAATCAGCAATTTTCTAATTTATGTGTATTTAGGACTACGTCATGTATCTTATATATAAGTTATAACTCTCTTCCAATTCTCTTTGCTTGATAATTGTTATTTGCTAAATTGATTATTTGTTTTCTTTCGCTATTGCACAACAATCCCCAATTCTATTGACCCCCAAGTCAATTCCAGATCCTCACGTCCTCTCCAATTCAGTTATTAAATTCAAATAAAATCCCTAAAACCCCACATACAATTTTCCAAAGGTGGAGCAGTTGAAGACGATTGGTGGAGAGCTCGCAATAGGCTACCAAAGCGACTTCGGCAGTCGAAGGAGTTCATAGACCTCATAAAATCCATCGGCATAGCTCGATCCAAAGCCAAGGAAGACCGATTTAGGTGAAGGTGATATGTAAGGGTGAGGGTTCTTTTCTTGACCCCCCTATACCCACCGACGGAATCACGACAGAATTAACAGAAGTGGTGTTCATGCGCCTAAAATAGTGGGATATAGGTAGGAATTTCTGCTAGCAACTTAACATTTTTATGCTCAAATTGCCATAATTTTAATAAACAGATTAGGTTCCAAGGAAAAAAAATTTTGCTTCCGCCATTAAGAGCCAGTTTGGTATAGCGTTTTAAAACTATAAATTTTTCAAAACACTATATTTTTTTTATAAATGCGTTTGTGATATCACTTCAAAACACAACTTTTTTTTCCTAGCAGCGTTTTAAAATATGCGTTTTGGGAAAAAGCTGGAAATTCTAGCGTTTTAAAATGCAGTTTTTTCAGCCACAACATTGAAACAAATTTTTTGCAAGAATTATATAATTATTTGGTCTCTCGACTTTACCAAATCTATGCGTTTGGTCCCTCCACTAAAAAAAATGCAATCTGATCACTCGATTTGCATTTCGTTAAGAAATTCCCCCTTTCCGTTAACGTCTATTTTTCTGTTTGTTTTTTTTAAATGCCTAAACTACCCTTAATGCTTCCCCTACCCCTGTTCATCTTGGCTCTACTGTTCCCATCTTATTATTTTCTCTCAAGTCTCTTTCTCTCTCTTCCTTTTCTCTAAAATAAAAAAAATAATAATAATAAAAAAAAAGGCAAGAAAAGAGTTTCATCAACAACCACCACCACCGATCCCTCTTTAACCTACCACAAGAAATATGCAGATTATCAAACTGAGTTTTAGCTCCTTCATCTCGCCCATCACCAATCCCTTTCCAACTATTTCAACCCATCTACATCTCGCCCATCACCAACCCACCACCAACGGAGTCAACTATTGGTTAACCTATGTGCATCCGAGGGCAACTCTTCATTGCATAACATATGCAACATAGATAGCACTAGTAAAAAATGTCAACTGTAAACCAACGAAAATGATACACTTACAATACATTATACATACCCAGTTCTGTCTTAGAATCTGATTCCCAACAGCTAAATCTTGCTACTCACTTGGGGGAGGGAATGCCCTCAAGAATCAAAGATACACCAAAGCTACAGGTTGTTGGAATCCTATTATAGAATCAAAAATGATTTCATCACTTTGGCAGCCTCACTAAAGAGTTTCAATACCATTAAGCATTCTTCTAAACATCGAACCAACACAACCGCAGGTTCAATCGATGTTTTCAATCAATCATTTGATCATTCCCAATCTTCGTCAGCCAACGGACTGTCCGTTACTTCTCTTGGTGGTCTAACGACTAACACCACCGTCCCCAAGCTCTCTTTAACCCCGCCATTGGTGCCCACGACGACAACACAACCAAACTTCTCCATCCATCCCTTAAACCAATTCCTTTTGTGTCGCGCACTTCCAAGGCGCATCCACCACCGTCTCTCTCATTTGCCTTACACAAGGGCAAAACACACCACCGTCGCCTCCGCCACCTCACCAAGAAACCTAACCGAACCTTAACCGCACCCAAGACTCCATCCCCTTCCTCCTTTCTTGCCCTCCGATTCCTTACCCATTCTTATTTTCGATTTCGCCAATTCCAATTTCCAACGCAAAAAGAAACAACGGTCGGGAGGGAATAATCAAAGTCCCTCTCCCCACGCCGACGGGAAAATCCTTCATAGCTCGAGCAAGCTCCCGAGCTCCCTTACCATCTAAATTGTTATTTCAAGATTTGATTTGAGTTTGAGTTTGCTCTTGAGTGTGTATTCAAGTTTGAATTTAGGATTGGATTGATTTGAGAAATTGAGTTTTGATTTCTTTGATTGGAACTAGGTTGGGCGTAATAGAGTGGAAAAGCTAAAAAAAATGGTGACGGACAAAGAAAGTGGTGGTGGGTGGGTGAAGGTTATTATCCATTGAGAGTTTGCAAAATAGATTTTCATTTAACTCCTATTTAAAAGAGATTTTCACTTAACCCCCCAAGAAATATGATAATTTACATATCGAAATTAATGTATTAAGGGTATTTTAGACATTTTAAAAAATATTAGACGGAAATTTTAACGGTAACGGCCTGAAGGGGGAATCTCTTAAGGAAATGCAAATCGAGTGACCAGATTGCATTTTTTTTTAGCGGATGGACCAAACGCATAGTTTTGGTAAAGCTGAGGAACCAAAATTATATAATTCTTTTTGCAAATAAACTATGTTTTATCCATGCATTTTGATCAAAACGCACGACCAAACGATTTTTGTGGTAACATGCACCGGATATGGCAACTTAACGGCTATATATTAACTAGCATTAACGTCAAGGACTTGATTCCAACAAAAATTGACATTAGGAATTTCATTTAAATATTTTCTGTTCCAGGTCCTGGATCCCTAATTTGGCCAAAGTTGAAGAAAATTTTCGTTTACACTTTATCTATATTTTGATAAGAAATGAGATGAAAGTGCAATCAATGATTGTAAAATATAATTAGGCCTATTATGAAGACTACTATAACTATAGTATCTTTAAAGTGATAGTAGTACTCCAAACGAACGCAAAGGTAGGGGAGTATTTTCTAACTTTTTCAAGAGTGTTGCATTTAAAGGTTACCATTTTGTAATATAAAAAATTCAAGGCCATTACAACAGGTTGGCCAAACGTAAAGGTGGGGGGTCTATAAACCAATTTTGAATTTTGTAGCTAATGTAATGTCCACATTTCCAACCCAATTATGGGTCGACATTTCCATGGACTTCATTGAAGGGTTGCCGCTTCTAGCCATAGGAACATCATCATTTTGGTGAGTATGCCACTTTTATACATCTCAAGCACCTCTAGTTACGACCACCTATGCTTGATCATATATATCATCTCAATCTCTTTTCTTTTCAAAAGTCAACATGTAAGAAATGAGCTATTAGCTAGTGACAAACCCCAAGAATGCTAACGATAGCCAAATCGATGACCCAATTTGAAGCACTTTATAGCCCATATGCTCAGGTGAATGCTGTTTGGAATGTCCTTTAGTTAACAACTCAACACATCAAGCTCTTAACATTGTGCAGATAAACAAAAAAGAGAAAGGGGGCCATCAAACAAGGAATTTAATTTGATCTTGCAGTCCTACGAAAAAAGCTAAAGCTTGCTCCTAACTATTTTGGCTGCCAAATTCCAAAGTGTTGTGTTTGGATAGGTGCTTGATCAACAAGGATGGACAACATTCCCTAGTTACAAGTCAAGTGAGTCTAATTTTTTTGCCAGAGGATGCGATGCTACTTTGGATGATCGTCCTGCTTTGTTATTACTACCAATCTCCCAAGTTTCAAACATTGTCGTTTGAGCCAAAATCTACGCTGTTCCCAGATCCTGTATTTACCAATAACAATCCAATTACGGTTTGGCTGATTTGGGAATTACTGTAAGACATATGATTCTAATTCAAAAGACAGCTCTTGACAACTGCTTTAACTTCAGGGTAAGTTTGGTTTTGGGATTAGAGGACTGGATTATGTATATCAAGTATCAACTCCACAGAGTCTGATTACTTGCAAACATGTCCATGCCCACTTTGAGGAATTACCATTTTCGTTGCTTGCTAGGCTTCTATGCCATAAAATCCAAAAACACTGAAAATAATATCACAATAGATTTTCCATAATTGTACAGCCAAAGTCTGCCTCTATGCCATGAAATCCAAAAACACTGAAAATAGTAGCACACTTGATTTTTCATAATTTTTGTACAAAGTCAAAGTCTTTCCTACACGCCTACACGCAAGGCAATAATCAACAGGACTAATCTTTCATTCCATGCAATAAAATCCAATACCGAAAACAGGATTGAAGCCGCTGGGTGCTTCGTTGTTATGCACGATGATTGTGAAGTTGAACCGTGGTTCATTTCATATACACTGAGAAAGACATTACAATCAAATTCTGACTTATTTTAGAAGCGAGTTTATCACCATCTCTATCTGCCACATCAAGCAGTCAATCAACGTGAATTTGCTCCAATCATCTGTCAACTATAAAGCTTTGCTCCTATCATCTGTCAACTGTAAAGCAATTTAAGATTCAGAAGAACACTTCAGTGGAATTCAAGGTATTTGTTATGTGCCATTCCAACAAGCAAGAACTTTGTTCCACGCAGCAGCAAGTTGCCACTTTTTCCCAGTTCTGCCAAAATCGGAGTTGGAGGAGATTAATCCTCTCATTTATCCAGCAGAGATTTGCAAAAAAGTTGGTAAAGAATGAGATCTACATTATGTTACAGATGCAAGAATCTGAATCCTCGTCGTCATCAGAATCACTATCTTCACTGCAGCCACAGACAACAAAAGTAATATGAGATTGGGTTGGACACAAGTTTGACAATTTATCCATAACATGGTTGTCGACATGCTCTGCTAGTTTCACGGAAGAAGTACTTCTTTTTTTGGCATTCCAGAGTTCTGTACAGATCACAAAATATGGCTGGTTGAAATAGATTACAAATCAACCAGAAATGGAAAAGAAAACTGATTTACCAATTTAAACTCCACAAGACATTATCCAAAAGTTGTGGATAATTTTAGGCACACTTTAGTGTCTCAAGCAAACACCAGAAGACAAGATTTGTTGACAGCTCCCCCAGTTCACGGTGCATGCCAATTCAGATAATTTCTGGGAATATCTACCCGTCTATGTGCTTTGCTTGCAGAATCAATTCAATTTCTTTGAAAACGCCACCAGCAAAAATTCTCCTATCTCAATCCTCCTCTTAGGAGAGCAGCAGGGACGGGGCAAATCCATGAAGCCAGGATTCGACCCTTAGGGGGGCCGAGTTAACGTAAAAAATAAAATAAAATCTAAATCAAAGGGCCAAAATATAATAAGAATGATAATAATTAAATTTTAAAAGGGGGTAAATTGCATATTGCTCAAAGCCTAAGGGGGCCATGGCCACCTTGGCCCTAGAGTGGCTTCGCCACTGTCCGAAACCCCCTCCTGACTACTACAGCTACTCACCATTCTGTAACTGGGAACAACTGCCTGCCACTCAGCCAAGTTTATTTCTATCCTTCTCCCATGACTTAACTCGACCCAACTCAACCTTTGTCCCAATTACTTGGGGTTGGTAACAAGAATTATTTTTCACCATCCGGTTCAACAAATAAAAGAAAGAATAACCTCTAGACCAGCTCCAACTAGTTCTCTACAGAAACTAGTAGGAGAAAATTAAACACAAGTATATCCACATATGTTATTCAGGTTCTTTTTGGTTTAATATTTAATAGCTTACTTAAGATGAAGCTTGTCCACCCCCCTGCAATCTGTTCTTACCCTTTCAAGTACCAATCTCTCAACCCTCTGCACAACCAACTCCATGCTACTTGTGCCAGGAAAGAAGATTTAACTAAATTACCAAACCCCACGTATTTTGCAAGAGAGGACCATAAGTCACAACCTAAGAGATCTTCCAAGCTTTTCAATCCAATGCTTACCTCCAAAACATGCACAACTTAAAAGCATAAAAGAGACAGCTTATAACTTCACTCCATATGCCCCACAATGAGAGGAAACTTTTATGTGCATCTTGGGATTCCTAAAGTCCACTACTACTGACGCAGGCCTTAAGAATGGAGAGAATGGGCGCTCATGCTTCGGAAGGTTGCAGAATGGAAAAATTCTGAAAGTAAAGGGAGAAAAGAGAGGAGCTGAACGCACTTTAAAAAGAGTGTTTGAAGATTATTGAGTAATGAGAGGAAAAAGGAATGATGTTCACCTACGTACCTACTAGGGTTTGAAAGAGCAACAAACCCAATCCAATAAAAAGTCATGTCATCACCACCGGAAATGAGATACTACAACCCGACATACAGCAGAATTAAGGAGGTTACCTAATGGCAAAGTACTTTGGGGCCTAAGTAACAAGTTAGTTGACAAAAGATTAGGGGGTAGCTACCAGCAGCTTACAAATTAGAAGTGGCAATAGCTCGACAATAGACCACTGACCATAAATTTGAGAAGTTACTTCAAGGCTAAGAGCCCGTTTGGTGTAGTGTTTTGAAAACGCAGTGTTTTAAAAACGCAACTAAAACGCAGATTATTTAAAACACGTCTTTTTTCTTTATAAATACGTTTGAGATATTATGTCAAAACGCTGTTTTTTATTCCCTACTGCATTTTAAAATCTGCGTTTTGGGAAAAAGCTAAGAATTCCAGCGTTTTAAAACACAGCTGCGTTTTGAAAACGCAGCGTTTTCTACCGCAGTATTGAAACGCTAAGTTAAGGAATAAGCTGCGTTTTAACCCTGCGTTTTGGCCAAAACGCACGAACAAACGGACTCTAAGTAATCTTACTTCACTGGAGACCTTTAACAACGTAAATAACTCCCATATGTATCTAATTACTTAGCTAACATAAAAACAACTGTAAATCTTCAAAGTTTTCAACTTATCCATTCCTCTTTTTGTATTGAATTAGACTGATGTTCCAAATTCCTTTTGTTCAATGACTTTTCATCGCTTTGACCCCTTGAATCTGCCCCACATGTCCTTGATCATACCAAGAATTTCAGAAAAGGTTAAAAAGAAGGTTTTGTTGCTGAGGAATTGTTCCTCATGAATCCCCTAGGTCCAGCGTGGCTGGACTGCCTTTGACTGGCCCGCGAAGGTGGATTAACTGAGATGAGCACAAACTAGCCCGGACCACCACTAACAGTCAAACTAAAAAAAAAAAAAGAGAGAGAGAGAAAAAGAAGAATGTCTTGTTGCACTAGTGTAAATATTTGAAGTAAAGATCTAGTGCTAAATCCATGTTTCGTTATTAAAAAAAGTATTTCACAGGATTCTTACATTGATTCACTCATTAAGTAATTGTACTAACCTTTTTTCATGTCATCAAAAGTTCCAAGCAGATAACTGATATCACTTACAGAGAGGATATAACTGAAATAGTATAAAACACTAATTTAATGGGTGTGTGTGTGTGTGTTTACCATTTATTAGCTTTTTCAATCGGCACAGAGAGTGCAGGATAAAAGAAAAGTTTCCATTCCTCAAGTCTCATGTTATGCACAAGTAAAAATAGTAGCCTTATTTACTGTCATAACATGCAAGGGATGTCATTTAAACGGGATTATTCCGAATGAATCAAACTTGAATTTTGGAAGTAAGAACGTGGAAGACTATGTTTAGCAGCTTGAAATTGGCTGACACAAATGACTTTTGAGAAAATTCGGCGTTTGGGAACTAAATGTGCACATCTATCAAGAGTGATTTAAAACCAGTTTAGCTACCAGATGCTCAAAAGTGTTAATGAAAGATAAAATGCCAAAAGATCCCTTAATTGTAACCATGAACCATCTCAGCAAAAAACATGCAAATGTAAAATGTCTTGATTTAAGAAAGAAAAATATGAAACTATAAACTTCCAAAAATCTATAACCAAATTTTAATCTTCATTTAAAAGTAAATAAATTAACAAAGATAAACAAGGAATATAAAGAAAGACATAAAAAACAACCTATTATATCTTCAAATTCTTTTGATTATTATAATATAGATAAAACCTCTTGGGATTCCGACAATGCAACCGGGCAAAGCCGAGAGAACATAGCTTGCGTGAATTTAACCTGTGACTTGCGTTGTATTTAAAAAAATTTATTTAGATAAGGTCAATTTCTATGTAAAAATGGAGGTTATAATTGAATGACAATGAAATAAAAGTAATTATTAGAACCAGTTTTCTGCGAAAGCAAGGTCATAGCTGCTTTCGCCTAAACGCAAATATATTTCGTCAGCGAAATATGAACCTACAACTGCTTGGATTCCAAAAGTGATTCTAAGCCTCCAAAACACCATACCAAACTATAACTAAGTTACTTCACCAAAAGGCTGAAAGAGAGTTGGAATGGAAAAGAACCATTCAAGGGATAATTTTTATTAAAATGCATCTCTAATTAGGATAAGTTGCGAACAACTCAAATAAAAAAGAAAAAGATTAAAAAGAAAGGGAATAAAAGAGAGCAATCAGATAGAGCTAATACAAATTGTTACCAGCATATCGGCAATCAAACCAATAGGAAGACAACATTCAATCATCATCTCCTCCTCCAAAATCCCCCTGAACACATAACAATTGTTTATAATATAGAAACATTAACCTATTTATACTTACCGATTGATGTATGAATTTATCCAAAAAAAGATCAGGGAGAACCAAAGACAATCATTGTGGTGAATTAAGGCTACTTTAAAGCTTAAACCTGAAAACCCCTAAAGGCTATGTGCTGCGATGAGAATTCCCTAACTACAAGTAGAGGACTCGGTAATAGCCTAACTAGAATGGCGACCACAAAAGACTTTCACCATGGCCCATGGCATACTGTGATCACAAAGGGTTAGTTTATATATTTAGAAAAAAGATTCTTACACAGGGTTATAGCTAGATTACTTTGCACGCCTGACCAGCCAAAATGATATTATAGTCAAACCTCAAATTGATTCAACAGTGGTAGCATGGTTACAATTAGGATCAAGAAAAACAAAATCACATTAAGCAATGGCAAAGTATTCCTACAGAAAACTGAAAGCTACATTTTCTGACACAGTAAAATTAAGCCGATAGTTCTGGAAGTCTGATGATATGATATTTTTCCTTAATTTTTGATAAGTATATGATATTTTTTCTTATTGCTACATGAGTGGCATGGAGCAATGCCTTTAGGCACTAGTGTTTTTGCAGTCATGCCTCACGATCCACTTACAAATGGCCTAATGGCGAAATGCATGGATCTACATGAGCAGTCCATCACATCATGAAAATTATAATGCCTCAAATCCCACAATACCACCAACCAGATTATGAATCGTGAAAGGCTAGTGCGTTGTGGGTTGTCAACAATAAACATTCAAGAGAAGTTTATTAACTACTACCTAGATCTTCAAAAGGAAATTCTAAGATCCATAACTCAGACCCTAAATTCAACATCTAACCAACTTCACAAATGGAATCTTCCCCATTGTCAACACCCGATATTCCTATTTTTGCATACTTGCTTCTAAATAAGGGTCACCTCCATTCTCAATTCCTATAGCAGAATCAATGTTTATAGCACCTCAGAAATATAAAATGCACAATTAAACTAAAGGATGTTGAGACTCTAAACCCACATCGGGTAAATAGAAGCCTTGCGATCAATATATAAGAACCTTAAGTATTGAGATGATCCCCACACTTCAATAAAGGGTTCCAACTTACCAGATTGAGAATATATGACAATGCTAGCAGGTGTCTTGATCGATAACACTAACTCTCTAAGTCGATGGGTACCACACCTGACTAACAATTTCAAGAGGACAAGCTCCAAATAAGTTGACCCAAAGTAACTATCAACAACTACATAAAGGATCATATGATCCATATGATCAGATACTAATTCAAAACATAACCAGGTTAAAAAAAAATGGATCTTCTGTATGACTATCACAAGATTTTCCTAGTTTCCATACTTGCTTTTAACCAAGTTTCACCTCTTTCCAAAAACAAAATCAACATTCATAGCACTCTTGCAGTTGGAAACACACTTTCTTGCTTTTATTCAATTGGTTTGCTCACTGAAAACAAATGGAACTAACAACTTCATGGGTCCACAAATATCAAAATTAAATAGTGATTTCTAAGCGATCAACCCAGCTAACAAGTATAAAACCAAACATGAACATAAAAAATTACCCTTCCCAAATCGAAATTTATATGGAAAATGTTATTAAATCAAATGGAAGGCAAAACATTACCTTGGTTGATATTCCAAAACCTCTGTAAGATTATGCCCATTTGTATCATTCCACTGCACTTTCCGCGGCTTCTTCGGAGACTTCTTCGATAACCCACCTCTCCTAGGCGATAGCAGTGACTTTGACTCATCATCTTCATCTCTCTCCCCATTCATTACCCCCTTTTGGGACTCCCCATTACTTACAATCTTAGATTCACTACCATTTATACCAACATTATTATCTTTACCATTCATATCCATTTACAATATCACGATAACAATGTGTGTGTGTATATATAAATATATATAGTATATAACTAACTTATAAGCTACAAATCAACACCAAATAAAAACAGAGTAAAGGACAACAAGAAATTAGACTAATACTCGACATATTATCATCAAAACCTTCTCAAGAATCTCAACCCAGCTCTCAAAATCAAGAACCCAATATCTCTAACCCCAAAATATTCAAATATTGCAAGTAAATTTCGAATTTGGAACACCATTTTTTTCAAAACCCAACAAAGTCAACGCCTGTTTTTCACACTAAAAAGCATTGAATCAGCACTTCATTAGATCCACAAGTGATCATAAAGAATATTCCATATTGAGAATCACCCAAAAAACTGAAAAAAAAAGCTAGACTCAACTGAGAGATTTTAGCAAAGAAATTGAAGAAAAAAAAAAGAAAAAGAAACAATCGAAATTCAGGGTTTTTCCATAAATACAATTATTTTCATCACTGATAGAAATATTCTTGGCGTGAAGAAGAGAGAGAAATAGAACAGAAACCCTAAAAATAAAGGAACGAAGTGAGAGAGAGAGAGAGAGAGAGAGAGAGAGTGTGTTTACTTTTTTGATGCTTGGGGGAAGGCTTTGAAGTAATACTATTATTTATTAATTATACTATTGTTTAATAACCGAGAACAGTTCAGTTGTAAAAGGAAAAGGAAAAGGAAAAGGCGCAAGCAAAAGAAGAATGTGTGGGCCCAGATTCTAATGATTTTGATTGGGATTTAACGGTTTAGATTTAGTGATGCACTATGCTACGATTTCAGGTAGTTAATTTGGTATTCTTGCCTCAGTTGCCTGTCCATTGATTCCATTCCATGGCGTAACTAACTAACTGAAACAATAGAATATATAAATTACACTATACCCCCCTGTGTTTTAGGTCAGTTACTTATGGAGTAATCTACAATCTACCATTGGTAATTTAAGGTTCAATGTTCTAAAATACTAAGTACTCATCTATCTATCTATATATGGACTACCGAAACAATCAATAATTCATTCTGTTTCGGGCCTTGTTTTGTGGAGTATATGAAAAGCAAGCTGGCTTTTCAGCTTCTTGTAAAAATATTGTTTGGTGGTTTTTGAGACTTTTTTTTTTAAATAATAATGACACAACACTTTTTTATTTAATCTATTTGGTTCAATAGATCACCAAAATTTTGGAAATATTTGAATTTATATCAAGTTTGACGATGACTATTTATCAAATTAGCTTAGTGCCTCTAATTTTATTTCTTAAAATCTTTTTGCAAAGACACTTGCGTACTAGGCCATTTTGAGAAGCCCATTCTAGCTAGTTATATCCTTTGAGAATGACATAAAGCTTATCGATTAGGTCACAGTCGAGACACTCCAAGAAGCTTCAATATCATAGCAGTCGAGTGACCACGACACCTCATTTTGGGACCTGTTTATTGTTTTAGATATAACTATTTCTATCAATTGCTTAAACAAAGTTATTTCCATCTACGTTTCACATGACAGTACAAAGTTAGGCTTGAACAAGGAATTAATGAGGATTTTACAAGGATCAAAGGGCATAAGTTCATACATGGTCATAAAGCGCGGTACAACATGCATGTGTGGACGCACCGCGTGTCGTTTTAGCACCGGTGTGATAAATAAGGTGGGGTTGCAATCACGAGCACTTGGGGACTTGAATGGCAATTTTAAGGTTATTTCGATAATTTCACATGGGATGCAACTTAGTGTTGTCCAAGTTTGACCTATATAAACCCTAAGAGGGGAGTATTTAAGGCTCTTTTACACCTTTGACTATAGGTCCTCAACCATTCTCCCTTAAGACCTAATCTAGAGCTATATATTTACACCTTATTAAACAAAACACCCTGAAGAACACTTATTCTCCTAAGACTCCAAAAGAGCAAACAACCAAAAAGAGGAGCTCGACCGGAGGATTGAGAAGGTTGGAGGTTCCTGTCTCCATTTTCAAATTTCACACGCCTTTTTCTCCTTACATTTGTGATGATCATAAGGTAACTTGTCTCTCCTCTAACCTTATTAATTATTCTACGTTTTGTTGTTAGAAACTACTTTGTCATTGAACATAGTATATGCACTCTTGATAACGTCCTACAACTACGTGACTTGAAAATGTTAAGAGAGATTCTCCGTTAAATCATAATTATATGATTTTCATGCTAGAATATTTTGTATGATATGTATGTCATCCCTTTTATTCTATAGGTTACTTGTATGATTTTTTCGGTGCATGTCTAGGAAATTCAAGAATTAGTGCTATGTCATGATTTGCACGATTATGTGACTCTAGTGAGAATTGATTTCGCCAACTCTATATTTCTCGTTCGTAGGATTCAGGTTTGGCATTTTAAAAAAACACTTGCCATCTACCACATGGTAGATTCCTTGAATGTGAAAACATGTAATTGCTTGCCTAAGTTCTTAATCCAAACCGATGATCCACACAAAATAAAGAAGGAAATAGATTTAGATATAAGAATTGACACGTTATTATGTTAGACCATTTTAACTGGGTTACGTGTCTAACACCTTCCTGCTCCATAATTTGACTCCCAAACCAAGAATCTTGTCCATATGTATTTTTTTTCATTTTTCTGTCCTTAGATTAAAATAGGGGTGGCAGCTCTCGACTGAGCAATTTTTTTCCGAGCACACTGTAACAAATATAATTGTCAACTCATTGTTTTTCAGTATGAGGGGTTCTCACACCAATTGAGCGAAAGAACAAAGTATAGAAGGCGACAAACTTGGAGCTGTTTTTAATGAAAATACCTGTACATACGTGGTAATGGAAAAATAACATGTCTTATTTTTCCATTTGATGGAATCACTACACCTGCAATTGCATTCAAGTCAACATCAATGGAGAATTCAAAATTTGAACCTTTTTTTGAGCTAGATCAATCTCCAACGTTTAATCAAATCAACAATTTAGATAATTGTTAGCTTCGATTCTCAACAAGTATAAATTGAAGAAGCTGAGAAGATGAGTTGATAGATCAAGAACATATACAACACAAAAGTTCTTCAACTTCTCAAAAAATTAAAGTTCTTAAGCACCAAAGTCTTCAAACCATATTTCAAAATGTGCCTCATTTCATCTCTCTAATAGAGGAAGTATGGAAGGTTCAAAGATGCTCTAGTTCATTTCTAGAAGAACAAGTCAAGAACAACAACGAAACTGTCAAGTCCAAGTGTTCAGTTCAAGGACTTTCTTTGGATTGCTTAAATCTGCATCAAATATCTCGACTACAACAACACTACTCTCTTTAGCACTTTTTGGTGATTACTTTAAATGATAGGCTTTGGAAGCCTAGTGATTATTTGGGTGATTTGAGCAAAGGGATTTAGCTGGTGCTACCTCAGAGTTTACTTAGTCATGATAAGTAGATTCACCTTCATTAATTTATGTTTTTAAGGTGTGACTCAAGTGGTAGAGTTGAGATTTCACAAAGTGTAAGGTTTCAAGTTCGATCCCTTATCATGTCCCTTGGGATATAAAAACAAAAAAAAACAAAAACCTTCATTAATTTACGAAGAAGAGTGGATGTAAGCCAGCCCCCCCCCCCCCAACCCAACAACAACAAGAAACAAATTACATCCTAATTCTATAAACAAATTACCCAAAATTTCTCTATCAATATATTGGTAAAGCATTGAGACAGCTCGTAGTTTAGGGACCAATTGTGCAACTGACCTAAGGTATGGGTATTGACAGGTGTATTTTCCAATATAAAATTGCTGTCGTGCTAGGATTAATTTAGTCCGTGACCTTTATTATTATTATTATTATTATTATTATTATTATTATATATATATAAAGATATTTTTAAATTATTATATATATATATATAGTTATATGGAATACTAATTAAATATAGGGAGAGAGCTTATCCACTACATTTATTAAAATTTAATAAAGTTAATTAATGGCTTGACACAATTACCCTTCAAACCCACCTTATTTAATTATTACTCTTTCTAATTTTTATCTTATTTGTCTTTGCAAATAATATTATATTCAATCATGAACAAGTATGCAAAAATTAGATAAATGATACATCTAAAAGGAACACATAGTAATTTCTTTTCGGAGTGACTTGAGTTATATAATATTAAATTACGGAGTACAAATTATGAATCTAAATAAATAACTTGAATGAAAAATTAATTAATTAATATATGTTTAGCAATTAGTTAAAAATATTTTATAATAAGTTGGCAATTGCACAATATTTTTTAGTTTTTCAACATTAAATTCAATTTATTTTTTAGTTTTTTCACATTATTAATTATTACATTAAATAAATACATGTTTGGACAAAATTACCCTTAATTACTAGCCCATATTAAGTTGACTAATAAAGTTACTATTCTAATTACCTTTCAATTTATTTTCTAATTCAAAACATATTAAATGATCTTTGATTAGAGTTTACATGCATGATCGACATTAATATTTATTTTTATTTTTATTTCTTTTAAATATTTAATTAATTAAGTTCAGGACTAGAGTCACGTTGCATTATAGAAAAACTGTTATCATAAGGGTATTTTTTGTCAACCAAACTTTGAAAAAACATGTGATCTTTGCTTATTAAAATAAAAAATTCACAGCTAAATTTAAAAGATTTAAGTGTAAAAATTAATCCAATAGTAAAATCATATTGTGGTATAGTATCGTAAGGTTTTAATACCTTTTGCATGCCTACCTATAACAATTGATTCAAATTTTAAATTTTGAATTCATTGAAATCGACAATCAATTAAATACCTAACATATTGCTATTATTGAATTTATTTTTTAAAATTGAATTAAAGCTTTTTATTTTAGTAATAAAATATCACATATTTTCTAAAATTTTGATCGATAAATATTTTATAAATTTTTTCATAATGAAACATTAAACATGCCATAAGCATAATTGAGAAAACATATTTATTAAAAATAAATATAAATAAAAAAAGCAAAACGACCTCGTTTGTTGATATGTTAGAAATTAAAAGGTAATTTGAAAATAAGAAATATATTATTCCACTTCAAATGACAAAAGTAATTAATTAAGGGGTAGTTTTGTCTAATATGTAATTGTTTGATGTAATAATCAATAATGTGGTGGATTAATAAAAATTATAGTTGAAATAGCCTTACTTTTGTTCCTAAATTATCATCATGTTTGACTTTTTTTTGGTCAATCACGATGTTTTTCAAATATAAACTTGTCGTATTTTTTTTTGTGTTTTAAAAAAAAAAATCATAAAGTACATAATTTGTAATACTTTTAAAATGGTACGAAGTATATATTTATAATTTTTGAAAAAATATACATTAAATTTACATTTAAAAAATATCAATGATTAACAATAAAAAGTCAAATAGAACAATAATTACGGAACGAACGGAGGGAGTACTATTTTCAAACTAACTAGAGTAGATAAAATTTCCTCAAGTGGCTAATGCAGTATTAATTAACTTGCAATTGGACCAATTACTTGAATTTGTAATTATGCACACCTACCTACCAAATTATAAGATTATACTAAAATGTTTGACTATTTGGTTTGGTTTATTATTAAAATGATTTGACCAGTAAACCAAATAGTCAAACATTTTAGTAGTATTTTGGATGCATATGATATGATATATATATATATATATATGTTTAATTTCAGATACTATTATTATTCTTTTCAATAACGTAACCAATGATGAACTTATTGGACCAATCAATAATACTTAGTATAATACTACTGTAAAACAAATTGTTAGACGCCAACAATTAATATGAAATTAATTCCTGGTAATATTTTTGATTTGATTCAATCAATCTGGACCGTTAATTACAGTTTTATTACACAAGTCCCCGATCCTGTCTGTTTTGCAATCTCAAGTTTCTGTACGTCTGGCTGGCATGCAAATAATATACTCAAAACAAATTTAAAGATAAAAGTAATCTTGAATTAATGTTAATACTAATAATTATATATATTAATCTTCAAATAAAGAGTTTTCATTTATAGTGGAGTATAATTAATTCATGACATTAATTAAATGAAAGTTTCGCCGACAAATGGAAAATATGATTCCCTTTTTTTTTATTTTTTTATTTATTAATAATTAAAACTATGATTATGATAGTATTTAAATACACGCAGACACATGACAACTATGCTTTTAATAACATAAAGATTCCATTACTTTAGTTTAGTAGGAAATTAAGGTGGTTTTAATTTGGATATATTGGCAAAATTTTGTTGCTGCTGCATCCAAATTAAGTAAAGTTGAAAGACCAACTCAAAATTATTCTAACACCGTCATCATGCTGATGCTGATGCTGCTGCCTGCCGCCGCCAACATCACTGCACCGCCCGCCACCACGACCTTACCACAATCCAGCCATCAACGCCGCAATCCACCCATCAATTAATTAAAAGCTGCTGCAACCATATGCTTGCTGTCATAAAATTAACAAGCACGCCACTCAAATCACCATATATAATGAATGCCCCACTGGCCACTACCATCATCTCCGACAACATCAACCTGCAGATGATTGATTACTAGAAAATATTTGTTGATTGTGAAGAGCAAGATCTACCATGCCACCACCACTGCCACTTAAAATCACCACATAAGACTAGTTTATTTACATATATAAATTAATCATCATTGAGAATCACAAGTTAGTTGTAACATAACTATCCAAAACAGGATCCAATTAACTTTAGAGTACTGTTCACTGAAAAATGCAAAAATAACTTGAAAACAGTTTTATTTCTTTACTAGTCAGTTTCACAAGAGGTTAGATGTGGACCTGTCATCTATACTTGTCAGGTTCATGGATATAAAAGACTAGACAGAGAGTGTGGGTGTGGGTAGGTATATTACTCCAAAGGTTACTAGTATATTGCTTCAAAGGTTACTAAGCATGATTGCAACCGCACGACTTCCATTTTACTCAAAGTGCCTGCTTTCCCAACTGTAAAATCAAATATCAGTTTTATCTCCCTTCCCTGTTATGTCTACCATTTTCTTTGTTTGAGTGTGTGTGTGTGTGTGCGCGCGTGTGTTTGTGTTTTACAGAGAAAGATGGAGAGGGAGAGAAAGAGAGATAGCATAGCAAGGATGGCATGTTTTGAGAGGTCATCACCAGCACTCAAGGAGATTCTGCTAATACTCTACTGGTAAATTAACATTGCCCAATTATGTCTACCACCCATTTCTTTAATCAACTAGTATGTGTGCACACACACACACAATAAGCCTTGTTTATCGGTCAATCGGTGATTCATATCTGCATATTCCATAATTGGAAAGCGTTGCACAAATATATGAATGACTTTGAGTGACTGAACTTACGGATGAGTTGAAAACGTGATAATCAGTGGGCTCATTTCCAACAGTGAAGGGATAAAAGCAACTTTCTTGCTAGTGTAGGCTCTTGGGCTGTTGGGCACTTGTGCTATTTGGCAGACAATAAAATGTGTTTCCGCATAGAT
Organism: Platycodon grandiflorus; assembly: GCA_016624345.1. Lineage (NCBI taxonomy): Eukaryota > Viridiplantae > Streptophyta > Magnoliopsida > Asterales > Campanulaceae > Platycodon > Platycodon grandiflorus. Next base: position 5,822,741 of record CM028369.1, on the reverse strand, counting down.
TTCCAATTACGAGTCCAGCCATGGTGGTTCACGATATGCAGGGCCCTTGTTCTATCACTGTATGTGCTAGTCACTAAAACAACTAGCAAGTGCAATATGGGCCAACCGGGTCTTCAGTTCTGTCTTCAAGCTTCAAATCCATGTTTTTCACATTCAGCTAACAATTTGTTAGTAATAGGAAATATATAACCAGGCTAACATAGCACTCTGACCATAATTACCAAAATCAGGTTACACACATCTGATTTTCTGGGAAAGAAAATGAAGAGAGAAGTGAAATACCTTTGGGCATATCGAGGCGAAATAAAGCGTTTGAAATGCTAGATGAGATAGGTTGAAACATAACCAAACATATTTCATTTTGATAGGACTGGTACAATTTTTATGTAAATAACTTAAAATCATGACAAAATGTGTCATTTCTTTCATAACAGTGCCGAGAAGCCTTTGGAGATTGAACACCACTTGCATGAATTTGGATCTTTACAATACCATGTTCAGGTAAAAACTTTTAGCAATCTCAGCATATTAAAATGCTGCTTGTTTCTGTCAAGTTATGTGCTCAAGGCAGGAGTTGTTTCAAGCATCATACTTGCAGCTAACAAAGAATCTACGACATCAAGAAGCCAATGACAAAGACCAAGGCAGACAAATCAAGCAATTTAAGGATTAGTGCTTACAGAAGAAAAATGCAAGTCAAAAAGAAAAAAGTATATCAGTGTTTCTAATACTACAGGACAGTTGACATTAAAAATTACTCATTGCTCCTTTTCGAATGTTTAACAGTCTTCTGCTTCAGACACACATCATACCTACTTGTCGATATCAACCCCAATTCTATCTCAAGGAAACCAAGTTTCAAGCAAGCTTTCACATTACACCATAGAAATGGTGAAGGGAATTTGTTCTGAAGTTGTGGAGATTGTAGAACCAACAAGAGAAGGATATCAGCTGACTCTAAGACTCGATTTTGCTAAAGTTCCACGAAAGAAAGGTTGGTAACTCTCTAGGTGGCATTTGTAATCTACTATTTGTTTATTAATGCTTATCAACATTCTTCTGTTATTAGAATGCAACAAAAGTTCTCTGTTTTAGGCAAACGGAAAACAACGTTTTCTGAATATGTAGTCTTGATGTGTACTCATTAGAGACCTCATTTTAAATATGCCATTTCTAAATTAATTGCAATGGAAATTAGGAAGAAAATAAAATCTTGGAACAGGTATTATTACTACAGTCTACAGAAGCTGGTTGCAGGATTCTAAAAATAACAAACATTTCCAGAGTGAACAAAAGCGGTGTATGGACGACTTAAGGAAATAACATATATTTGAACACCAAATTGCCACCCAAAAGACTCTGGAAGAAAGCCCATTAATATGGTCATAGTTGTAATGTGCTACCAAGTGAAATTGTAGTTATAATCAGTGAAAAAGAAAGAACTGCCAGTTTGAGGACATAAATTCATCTTTAGCCATTTTTGCAAATTTTAATCGAGGTATTCACAACAATAAGAAACCAAGATGCAGAAGGAGCTCAGAACACGCAAAGAAGTCACGACAAGTTGCAATTTTAACATAAAGCATAATGCCCTTGTTTGAATATAGCATCTTGCTGGTTGCATGATACATCTGTTGTAGCACGCAGATGCACTCAACTTCACGAGGAAGAACAACCTTGTGATTATCACACGAATGAGTTTTAAGATAAAAAACATTCATGGAGATTTCTAACCATAATGACAATATCCAATAATACAGTCTTCAATATTGTATGTAATTAAGGCACGAGGAGTGATAAGAGTGTAGCATAGATGTATCTGTCTAATTCTCTACCATCTCAAGAGTCCTAGAAAGAGAGAACGCTGATCACCACGTTCATGACATTGATGCTCCTTCTCCAGGGAAGAATAAGAATAGTACAAGCATTCTCATTTCTTATGCTGTAATTTGATTTATCAGATGCAGTAAAGATGATCATGGAAATTTCCTCGGTACAAGCTATAATAGTGAGCTCTCAGCTGAGAGAAATATTATGGAATGTCAACTCTCAGGAGGTATCTCAGGGAACGTACAAACCAATCAAACTTGTTTATCACCCAAGGGAACCATTCTATGTTGTCAAACAGGTATCTTTTATACTTGCTATTTGTTTCGGTTATGTAAATGTGCAAAGTTTCCAATCAAATCAAATAGGAAGCTAAAGAATCAACCACAGAAACAGATCATAAGACATACTCACTCCGTTCCAAAATTATTATCATGCGCTCCTTTTTCGTCCGTTCCAAAAAAATTGTCTTGTTTCATAGCTTTCCTTTTAGAAAAATAATTTTACTATATTACTCTTACTTTTTCTTGCTACTTTAATGATAGCCACATGCACATGGGCTTTAAAGTGAAAAACATGTTATATCAATATTTATAATAGAGTCAATTGTATTTTCTTAATCCGTGTGCCGATTTAAACGAGACAATAATTTAGGAACGGAGGGAGTATAATTCATGTGATCTCCGCACATCATATTTCATAGCCAGGGAAAACATTTCGTTTCTTTCTCGTCAAAGCATCATAATGATTTTGTCTCCAAGTGAACGGAAACATGGTCAAATAAGTTGATCAGGCCAAAACGGCAACTATGTATCGAAGTTTTGACATGAAATGGTCAAGAGTTTCCCCTTTAGGGATCGCTGAAACAGTCAAAACTCACCAAAACAGTAGCAATTCGTCGAATTGTTTCCAATAATGACAGTTGAAAGTTTCTGTGGGCAAACAAACATAGGAGAACAAAAGCTTTATTCCAGGTTGTCTTGGAAAAGGAAAATTTCGTAAAGTTTCCAGGGAGGACCGCGGATACAGAGGAGGAAATTAAAAAGCTTAATCAAGGTTGTCTTGAAAAAAAGGAAAACTTTTGAAATGTTCAGACGTTTCGATCATGTTTAGAAAATTTTAGCGACTGTTTTAGAGATGTTAAAAATGAAAATGCTTCAACATTTTTTTGAACAATTCGCATTGAAACTTCCGCAATGGCCTAAACAGCATATGGAAAGAAGTTTTGATCCTAAATTAGCATGATGAAATATGTAAACGATGATGTATTTTTCTTAGTCACAATCTTTCCTTATAAATCCAGTCAGTTATGTAGCATAAAGTAATGGAAACTTCTGCATTCATTCGGGAAACAGAAAAGACGGAAACTAATTCCTGAGCAAGTTGGCCTGTATTATTCTCAAAATTAAAGAAGGCTGATTAAGAAAAGTTTTAATATTTGGTTCCCATATAAGACGATCTTAAAAGCTTCAACAAGCAGAAATTCCAAACCTAAATGAAAATATCAAATACTAATTACTTATAAACCACAATTTCAAGGTATTTCCATATCTCCAACTGAAACTTGAGTTAGAGTGAAACAAGAACCTTGCGTTACTGACATAGATTGTCCTTTTACTATTTCAGTATAACAAAATCATGTCTTGACCATGTAAATGTGCCATTTCTATTTTCTCAACCTTCTATGTGCTTGACAGCCAGAAAAACTTACTGTTGTATTTCCAATGAGGTTTAAAGAAGATTCGGATGTAATCATTGCAACATCCTTCTTTCAGGTTGGTTTGTTGTGAAACAATGAATGTTACGTTACAACGTTTCTCTATATGAAAATGAAACCATTTTGTTATTCACTGGTTTTTTTCTGATAGGAACTTATGGACATTGGAAATTCAGAAGCATATGCCAAGGCACCTCCTTGCAACTGGTCACCTATTCCACCTCCCCAATTAAGAGGAGAGTCCATTGAAGATTTGAGCACTAACGGAGGATTTGTCTCCTTTGGTATCAACTAAACTCCAATACTAATATACTAACGCTTAGAGCAGTTTTGAACCATATCAAACAGTATAAGAAATTTTCACTTGAAAGATAGTGTTTGAGCACTGAGCCGGATAGACACATCGTGTGCTCTCAGTCTCTAGTAACTTAAGCTTCTAGAGCAGTCCTAAAATATACAAGTGCTTGGTTCTGTTCAGAGTTAAAAGTTTTGGGCTTGCATAAGGTTCCTAGTTAACGTTAGTCCAATTTCCAACTTTTTTTCCTTTATGGGCACTAATAGCACCTTAGCTAGTTCACTAGTCTCTATACCTGTCTGTCCTGGGGGTAGCATGTGAGGGCGAATAATATACCTTGTTGGGACCTTCTTGCCAACTAGTAAAGCTTTGAGATTAAATCATCTATATTGTGGGATGACACATTCACAGATATCTCATCAAGACATGTTGAAGGCAAGAAACTAGACAAGACCGTATGGAGCCTACTCAACTTCTATGCATTGGTAAAATATCATGTGAAGGTAGAAAACAAGTTTCTAAGCCCATAATGAACTGTCGAGCACCAGACTATTACCTACTAACTCTCAATATATTTCTCAAACAGTGCACCAGAGGTTTTATACAACGAAGGATGAGAAGCCGCCTAGAAAGCTTGGTTGAGGTAACAAACTCTGAATCTGTCCAACAAACTATAGTTGTTTTCAATTTACAGTTCAAGCACAGGAAACCCTTCAGCTTCTCTCTCTCTCTCTGAGTGTGTGCACGCACTCATGAGCAGGCATACGTCTTTCTACTCTTCCCTATTCTCGCTTTCATGAAACTTCATTCTTGCATTAAACAAGCTCAATCCAATAAGATTCTCCAACTTCCCATCAATATAACACATGTACTTCACACTGAACTACAGGGGCTGCAGAACACAAGCATAGAAGACAATAACCATATTAAGAAAGTCAAAGGTATGCCTGCAATTTCAAAACTCATTTTTAGTAGAGTTCCAGAACCAAAGACTAGCAAAACTAGCAGAAGACATGCACAATTTAGGCTCTAGCCATTGACCTTACTTAGGTTATTGGCAATCCTACTTCTCTTTTCTTTTCTTAAAGTCAATGGTTCTGATGCAGGATATAAGTTTGTGAGGAAACTGATCAGCTTCTCAAGGATGAAAATCCTTAGGCGGAGATGGAACTTCACAAATAAGATCAAGAGAATACATAACAGAATCAAAATTCATGGATTCAATCGTTTTCGCAGACGATGGTTGACAATTCCCAAATTTTCTTCAGTAACAGGTTATACAAAGCTACACTAACCTTTTCTTTTTACGTCACAAATAGAGAATGTATGGTTGGTTGCAGTAACAAAAGGCTTCCAGATGTAACCTAATCACTAGCACAATCGTATCTATCTATATTTGTTTGACTGCAACATTACAATATTGAGATGCTTGAAGAGTTCATGCCAAAACATTAATTTTAGGGATTCTTGAAACCTATTAAAAGTTTTTAAGCCTGGTCTAAAACTAATTTCAAGTTTGTTGCCAAATATAATAACCTTTTCCCCAGAACCCAGAGTAAAGGGCAAGATGTGTTAGTTCACACTAATAGACATCATGCATATATAACCAGGGGTAGATATACTAAAACCGTGTTACACATTCTCGACACAAAAATGCAAGACTAAAGATACCTAGTGAAATAAATAAAATTGAAACCCTCATTAGTTTATGGAGAATCACGCCTAGACTGAGTGGACATGTCACAGAATACATCTGATGCTTAATAAAGGTGATATCGGAGTTTTGGGAGCAAGTCCATTCCTTCTCTTTGGTTTGAGTTTCCTGCTGACATTTTAACAGAAGAAACACGTGGATCAGACACCTTATGACAAGGATTGGGGTGAGATCTGATGAGCACAACACATATATTTAATCTGATGACAGGTTAGTAAAGTGATTATTAGGAATCTATGGAGGAGGTCAGTGATTATCACACATTTAAAATTCAAAACAGCTAGCTCAATAAAACACAACTGAAGAATATTGAATCCTAAATGAACTAGAAATAAGACATTGATAGGAGAATTACCTCAAAGATCTGCAGCCCATATGATTTTGTAGGTCTCATACTTAAGTGGCTTGCTAACTTCAGAACTTCATAATCTGAAAGGAAACCTTGTTGCAGCACTTGCTACTTTTAGTGCAAGTACTTTTAACAGCAGTACAAAACAAAACTAGTCATCTCCAGCCTGAGCCTATCAAAAGTTTTAGTCAACTCTTTTGACATTTTCCAAACAGATTTAATTGTTAATACTTAAAGTGCGGCAGAAAAAAAATACTCTTAGGCCTTTTGAGCGTGATCTAACTGCATCCAACTTAACTATGTAGCAATCAATCCCTCACGTCGGTTTGAGGAGCCAGCCATCTAACATCCTATTCAAACAAGCAAAAGTATGTTTTTTAATGTTATTTATCATTGAGCAAGATTAATGACATGAAAACCGAGTTACCAGCAAAGACTGAAGATTCAAAAATTCTACCTTGTCAGTGTGTCTTTAACTTTGCAGGTTGACCCTTATAATTATCCTACTCATGCATATATGCATCAGATGACCAAGCCTGCTTACCTAATTCCGGCACAATCAGCAGTGTGACCACAGTCATTTAGCATAATGACCTCAACACCAGCACAAACAAGAACTTACAGCTAGTGACACCAACGCCAGCTCATTAACATGATAATTAGTAGCCCCTCCGCCTCAAAATGAATGCCCCTTTTTAGTTTTTCAAGGAAAATAAGAAAGCTAACTTTTAAGCAATTTTGGTAACACATATACATAAATACCCTTAGCGTCCACATTATAGCATTGCAAGTGCACATTGGACATCATAGTTGACAAAGGCAAATATAGTAACTTCATCAGAAAAGAGTCACACTCATTCTGGGACAATATTTTTTAAAAAGGGAGCAGCAGTACATCAAGTATCTTATCTCTCTTTTGAACCATTCTATGTACTTCTGCACATCCTTAATTCAATTTCTACCAAAGGAAACAATATCTCACTACTTAAATATATCCCTATTTGATTGGTGGCTTTCCTCTTAATCTTGAAGAGAGTGCATGGAGTAAACTGGTTGATAACAGCACCCACAGCAACCGCACAAACTGTGCAATTTATTCCGTTTCACTGTATATTTGAGAGTGTGAAAGGTCACTTGCTCATTTTGATCGCTTTCAGTTTTAGTACTGTTGACACACAACATGAAAAAGTTCCTTGCAGAATCTCTGATTTTCTGAGTCAAGTGTGTTCAACAACCCATATATAACATCAATATCTGTGCTTATAATTGATATCCAAGCAGTTTGCAGGTTGATTTGGAATCATATTTCTTGATCAGCTCTTTTACATCTATGTTATGTCAAGAAAGGCAATAGAGTGGTGGCACAAGAAAATTAAATTATTAACGTTCATCTACTGCTGAAAATGGCACTAACAATACGGCTTGGAGTTAGCAAGTGTTTGGTGGTCAGAAATGCAACTTCATGCTTGCGTTTGTCCAAAACTGAGTTTAAGAAATTCCACTTTTACGATTAACAACTTCCATCTTTATTATCAATACAAATCATATCCAAATAAAAATCTCCAGGCACAGCAATATTGATTTTAAAATGTTTTAAAGCATATAGACAAGTTATTATTTTTATTTTATTCTTTTAGCAACATTATATGTCTTTCTGAGAGTTAGGGCCATGAATCGAACTGTAATCGGGTGTTTGAGCTTGGATCTTTTATTTTTATCAAGCATGACTCAAGTAAAGAAATCTATCTTGAATCTCAACTCCACTACTTCACAAGTCGAGCTATAAATGAGGCAAGCTCAAGCCTTACTCATCTTGAGCTAAAAAAAAAACTATAAATCATATTTTGTAGTGTGATTTTTAAACTAATTTGAGCCGAGTCGAGCCAAGCTTTTTCTATACATTGAGCCCAAAATCATGGTCAAGCTCAATCTCGAAGCTTTAAACAGCTCAAGCTCGAGCCGACAACTGTGTTCATGTAACAACCCTAGGTAGAGTGCTCTATAACTTTTCATTATTTGAGAACAATGAAGTTATATCATTGGCATGTATTCTTTGCGATGCAAATGAAAAAAAAGATTTATTTCTAATTCCTTTTCCGTACATAATCACTTTTGAGATGTGGCAGCCAGATAGATTCAAAATAACTTTTACTATAAATGCATTTGCAATATACTCAGATCTCACACACAAAACTGATTTTCAAGAACCATTTTTGTTAGTATCAATATTCAAGAATCACTATTTGTCCATCTGTCTCTTAAGTAGGATTCTGATGGCTTCACAAGCTGTTGCATTTTACAGAAATTTTCCCATTCTATGCATTGTACTGGGTCTTTCATTCATCAAGAAGTAAATACTATAGAACAATGCCTAATATAAAAACAACTATGCTGACATACATGGTTTAACAAATTTAGACAATAAGATGCAATATCTGAAAAAAAAAAATTGTATTGAAGGATTATATCATAAACAGAATTCTGAATGCCGGCAATAGATACAAGGAGGAAAAAGCATGAAAACCAATCTACCTACCTGTAAAGACTTAAAAGAATGTTGATAATTTAAAAGAATTGATCATTTCCACCAGTATCAACTTTTTGTTCCACAATGCACAAGAACCTCTCATTCTATGAAAAACTCGGGAAGAGGCTGCATCAACATACTATACGATTCAAGTTGAGCCAGTAGCGACCCACTACCCTCACCAGACCTCACGTTCTGCCTATGTCTCAATAGCCCAAACAAAACAAAGCTCCCTATCAGCACCACAATCACATGCCCAATGAACAAGAGATTCATCAATGCCATACCCCTTAATCTATCCTCTTCAAGAGCACACTTCACATCAGTCTTCCCCTGAGCTGAAAAAACCGAAACTTTATTACACCCCTTAAACCCAAATGTATCTGTATACAACGACAACCCAACTTGGAAAACCCAAGTTCCTTTCAAAACAAGCCCGGAAGACAACAAAAATTCTGCGAAAAACGCAGATGGCCTAAACGAAAGATAGAAGCAACAAGCAGCACAAACAAGTGCCATTCCACCTAACAAATCATACCCAGATTCACCAAGACCAATAATTCCTTTCCCATTCATTAAATACTCAATCAGAAACGAAATTCCGGCGAAAATCAATAAAAATTGCTCTGGCATGAGAAGAGTGTCGACATTTTCTTTGATGATTAACAAAATTAGGAGTACCCAGAAGAGGAAAACTACTAAAGATTGCTGCAGGAAGCCGAATTTGTAGGTGGGGTGGCCTGAAAATGCGAGGAAAAGGAAAACGAGGGAAAATGAGGACATGGGGAGGGCAATGAGGAGGGCAAAAAAGTCAATGTTTTTCCATCTGGGGTTTGAGAAATACCACGTTCTTGATCGGAATTGAGATGGGTTGTTGAGGTAGAGAGAGAAAGAGAAAACAAGGCGGCGGATGCCTAGTGGGAATAAGAAGATGAAAGAAGTGAAATGGGTTGCCAGTGATGATGACATTGTTGTTTCTGTAAATTGTTCTGAGATCGGGAGAGTTTAACAAACAGAGGAGATGATTAAAGGAAAACGAAACGAGGAGAGTGATGAGTTGGTTTACCTATTTGAAGAGGGTTGAGAAAATCTTGCAGAGATTTATGCGTTTGTTGCTCCATTGATGGTGTGTTGTGCATTTTCTCACTGGTAAGGAGGGGTGGACTTTTTGGAAAAAATTGAGAAAACTTAAAAAAAGATGGTAGGTAAAAGGTATTAGTTGAAAATTTGTGGGCGGATAATATAAAGATGGGAAAGTCTGGAAGGTTTTTCTTTTTTATACTCCTATTTTGATTTGTATAATGTCTAATTTCACCCTTCAAGTTAATGGTCAACATTCTCGGTCGTTTGATGGTGGTGCACTGCAACTTGGCTAAACCTTGGGGGAAATGAGGTGTCGGCCATAATTTATAAACCTACGGTGCATATGAATGCAGAACAAAAACAAATCGAACTTGGTTACATATATCCACTTTCCACCCTCATGTCTTTAATTTCTCTTTCAATAGTCAAAAAAAAACAAGATGTTTTGAATGTTGATGTTTCTCTACCGTCCAATTTTAAGGGAAACTTCTAAAATTATTTGAAGAAAGTTGCAAACAGAATTTGCATACACATAATTTTTAAAATGAACCCGTGCGATATGATTTTCGTACAATGAAGGTTGTATATCACACACTTGTTTAATGCTTAAAATGTGTTTATTTTTCTTAGAGTAATGCTATAGGTACCTAAAGATTATTAATTTTTTTGCACCAAATGATGTGTTAGATGATGTGGCAACTGATGTGATACATTAATTATAATTTTTAATTTTATTTTTTGTACCACATTAACTGCCATAACAATTGACACATCATTTGGTGCAAAAAATTTGGTACTCTTTAGGTACATATAGCATTACTCTTTTTGTTATTCATATTTTTTAATGATGGACAAGTTAACATAAGAAATGTTTATCTCAACCTCATGCCGATTTAAGTCGGTAAATAAACACACTTGCAAGATGCAACTTAAACCGACAATTTCAAGACACAGAGACCTCAGTTGTATATTAATTTCAGTCGCAACAGGGTTTGAATAAAAAATTATTAACTGTTAAGAGTAGAGTTTTGTTTCCTAGAACCGAGGAGAGAAGAAAGATGGGTCCCAACTGAAATGAAGAGCCAATGGAAGAGCTGCAACAGATTTGTCTACAAACAGAGTGGGGTGGGGGGACCCAAGAGCAAAAAATGTTTGTTCAAGTAAAAATACGCATAGAGGAAAATGAAGCAGAAATTCAAGCCACAAGTAATTATGTGTGGCCTTTAATCAACCTTCAAACCAAAGGCTCTCATCTCCACACCAAATCAACTCAAAATTATCATATCTTCTTCTCTCCCTTCCCCCAAACATAACCAAGGAAAAAGCCCCCGTTTACAAACAACTTCTCAGAACAAGCCTGCCTTCAAAAATTAAAAGCAGCAGAAAGGGCAAAAAGAAGAGCTCCATTTCTTTTGTTCTTGAATGGCTACTTCGATTTCGGCAACCGGGTTTACTTCATCTTTCCGTGGAAGTTGGGGTACTTCGATTTGTGGTGAGGATGCTGCCATCATGCTGCCCAAGTCCATGCCCACTAATGTTCGAGTAGGGAAGCCGGTAAGATTAAGGATAGTGATGGGAAACGTCAATGAAGGAAAAGGTATATTTGCTCCTGCCGTTGTTATTGCTCGTAATATTATCGGCAAGAAAAGGTTCAATCAGCTTAGAGGAAAAGCAATTGCTTTGCACTCCCAGGTACACACACGATATTCTGTCTACTACTGCTGCCCACCATCTAATTCCTTCTATTTGCTTGCTTGCTTGCTTGCTACTAGTATTCCACTTTTCCGCTATATTTGCTGAGCTCAGGAAGATAATTTTTGTTGATGAAGCAAATTTTACCTTTCTGAAAGTAACAAAAAAAAATGGCTACACCACCACTGGTATGAGCTTCCAAAGCTAAATAACTCCTTACAACTATGGAAAATGAATCAAGCAAGGAACAAATATGAATCAAATGTCACACACCACCGAGAAAAATAGTTGTGAAACGTACAATTTATACCATAATGAAACTGACTCGTCTTGTTTTAAACATTCATTTTTCATTCTTCCTTTTATCTTCTTGAGTTCATATACCGTGTAAACCACAGAGAGAGAGAGAGAGAGAGAGAGAGAGAGAGAGAGAGAGAGAGAGAGAGAGAGAGAGAGAGAGAGACCACACACAATTAAGATGATAACAAAACAAACGCCATACAGACCACACATTGTGTTCAACCATTTTCTGACTTAATATCAACTCTATTTCAGGTAATTACCGAGTTCTGCAAATCAATTGGGGCAGATGCAAAACAACGACAAGGGCTTATTCGACTGGCAAAGAAGAATGGAGAAAAACTCGGGTTCCTTGCATAATGTGTAATCAGTACGAGAGATGGATTCAAATCCATAGATTTGTATTAATGACTTTCATATTTTGTCTAATCCATATTTGTAGTATATACCTCTTCATATAAAAATTTTAAGGAACTCACCATTGAACCAACTGGGTACAGACACAAACATCTCTTATCACGTTGATGAATCGGAGAACAAATACATACAGGGTAACTGCTCACTTTTTCCCTGCTGTCCGACCAGGAGAAAACTTTTGGGTTACAAAATTCCATTTGCACACAGCTTGACTCTCATATTTGGTGCAGGCAGTTTTTACATGAGACCATCACTCCTCCATTAATCCATACATGAGATTCCCCAAGATACAGAAGTCTCTTTCCTTTCTCACTGCGTGAGAATTTTCCATTCTTGGAAATACAATATGAATCTTTATATTTTTCTCATCCTCATCTACACGCTTGAAATGAATACGTGTAATTCATTACGAGGAAATCTCATTACTGGAAAATCTCCATATGTCCATTACTACCAACGAGTAAAACATGTTGCAGAGACCAACATTTTGAGCTTTTAGTGTTTGATTCTACACTAACAAATGTAGTCCAAGGCTATAGGGCTCTTACAACCTCACAGCCTTCGGATGAAAAGAGCATGATCACAATGCACCACTCCAAAGATTGCGGTGAAACAAACTCGGTGAGCTAGGTAATATAGTAACAACTTCCAACTGCTAGTAGCACGGTTCAATGAGCCTGTTCATAGCCTAGGAGTAATTAGCTTCATCACAAACCTATACAATGGGCCTAACTTATTCTTTTAGGCATACAGTCGGGGTGAGAAGCACCAAGAGTTTTTGCATAGTAAAATCTTACCACAGAATATCTAACAGAAAATTGGAAAACCTCAAGGGAAAACATTGAAAATTGGGAATTGAACAAAATAGTATTGTATCTAACAGAATATCTAACATGCAAAATACTGCCACTATAATTAAGGACAACACACAAGCAAATATGCAGATTCTTTAGTATTCCTCATGGTTCGGCGACGGGGAAGCTGGGACACCACCAACAATGATCACACGCTATACCTCATTTTTGCTGATCTGTCCCTTTTAGAATCATCCTGCAATAGCCAAAGAATTAAGAGAGCCAAGGATGTACAGCGTAATCCCCCTCGCCACCACCACACCCCCCACACCCCAAAAATAAATAAATAAATAAAATAAACAAAAAACAACGAACACACACCCCAACAATAACCAAGTAATAAATCACAAAAAATTATGCAAGGAAATTTACATTAAAGCTGTTGAACATGATCTTCTCATTAACATCAATAATTTCCTTCCACTTTTTTCCAATGCTCATCTGCACATCACAAGAATCATAATTGGTGTTATTCAATTGAAACATAGTTCAAACAATTGCTGAAGGCGAACAGTTTGCAAGACAACAACTATGAAATGACACGCTTATTTCAGTGCACACGAACATTACATGGAGTATATCAAAGTGACACAAGCACCCCTAATGCATGCATGGGCACCAAACAGCGGTTAGGTACTGCTTTTCAAATATGCTACTAAAAAGAGCAGTGGTGGAACCAGGATTTTTGGACGTGAAAGGAACAATAAAATCAAGAATTTTGCTTTTAGGAAAAAAATAATACACAAGAGCATGACCAGTACACGAAATCGAGAGAATGACCACACTCAAGTTCATCAACAGCATAAGTCATGCTTAAAGTTGGAGAGAATGACAAAACACAAAATCGAGCACCTATATGACCCAACCATGTTATTGCAAACAAGGGCACCAAGGACACATCTGACTTGCTGCATTTTATGTGAAAGTCGAGCAATATAATGAAAGGTGCTTGTCATATTATGATTGAGAAAAGGCTGAAACTCATTGTACTCTTGAATTACATGTTAAAAAAAATTATTCAGTTTGTTTTAAAGGAGCTGAAAGCAGACAAATTCAGACCGGAAGACTGACTTGCAATAAAGGACACATGGAGCCCTATGGAGGAAAACAGAGAGAGAATGCACATCATGTTGAAATCCAAAATATGTTTCATTGATGCATTCTTCAATTGTATTCTATTTTCAGTTTGATAAACAAAACAAAACAAAACAACCACCACACCTTCCTTTATTGTGTGAGCACCTACAGCATTTCAATAATTTTGGTTAAGGGTCTCAGATTATCTGCAGAGTTCAACCAGATTAACCTCACAACTTTGAGTTGCATTTCTGGTGAGGACCAAGACAAAGGTACTTACCAGCCATTGTCACTTACCAGCCATACAGCTTGAGTCACTCCAAGCAGGAGTGGAACTGTCTTTTAGCTACGTGGGGCCCTTGACTTTCAGGTCATTTATACCAAATGTACCATTTCAAAGACGTGGTTAGATTTTACTCAAATTACAATTTGCTTTTCCCACTTTTGAAAGATAAAAATAGTAAATCTTAGATATTAATACTATCCTAGAGAGCCCTTTTTTAACCTTTCATCTTATCATACCACTTTCTGGTAAGGGGACGCCTTGTTCCCCATGTTGTACAATCTCTTATATTTCTCAATAAAAATGTCATTTTTGAACAAAGAATCTTTTGCCAAGTTGCAGCTAGCTGCTTCGATTCACTATTCTGCCAAGAGAAAGAGTACAGGATTTCCATAGACCATTAAATATTATGGTGAAGCAGTTGGAATTGTGGTGGAGGAGGATAACAGAATTTGCAAGGAGTGGAAAATTACAACTCAGGATGAACTAGCCAAGCCCTGAATTGCATCACATTTGTTTTCTAGACTCTAGTCAGTTGGAACTTAATATCTTTTTATGATCATATCTTTCCTTAATAAGTATGATTTTTTTGATTTCTTTATATATATGCATATATATACAGAGACACATCCATAAAGGTACAAATAAATATACATATGTGTGTGTGTGTGTATATATATATATATATATATATATATATATATATAAATTAATTGCTACCATGAGAGACTAGTCCCTTCATGGGAATCGAGACATCATATTGCTCAAGAAATGGAAAAAACAACACCTCACAAACTCATCTCAACTCTGTACCTGCTTAGGTTAACTAGTCTACATTGATGTGCAAATTAATGTTTTTCTGTTTTATTGGGATATGTGGTGTAGGAACTAGAATTATAGTGCAGGTATCAATCTATACAAATTAGGAGGTTAAGTGCGTACAGTGTACATGTAACCCTAAGCGTAAAGTACTGGAGTGTTAAGAAATGCACGCAGCGTGCTTTCAGTGATGGGGCATGCTAGTGACATTTCTTGAACTCAGGGCATCTCCTGATTCAATGTAACTGGGACACAATAAAACCAGCGGATGAATCCCTCCATCCATCATTTAGCCCAATACACACACAATCGAGAGAGAGAGAGAGAGAGAGAGAGAGAGAGAGAGAGAGAGAGAGAGAGAGAGAGATTTCTTGAACTCGGGCATCTTCTGATTCAATGTAACTGGTACACCTAACAGTCTACACAATAAAACCAGCAGATGAATCCCTCCATCCATCATTTAGCACAATACACACGATCGAGAGAGAGAGAGAGAGAGAGAGAGAGAGAGAGAAGCCAATGAAGAATAAAAAGATGGTTGAATTCGGAAAATTCCTGCGTTGGTGTGTGTTTCCTCCCTCAAAACCATTATCTTTTTACCTTTAGCCAAGAGGCCAAACATAAGCAGCCATTGAAACCCTAGTTTGTAGCTGCCTTACATCAAATTAGTAATAAAGTTTGTATGTCCCCCACCCCCCTTTCTGTCCTACAATAGCAGTTGGTAAAACACATCAACACTACCAAAAGGAGATGGGAAGGATTGTTGAGCAGCTGGGCACATTGCAAAAAATACTCGCAAGATGAGAATATGATAGACCACTGGAACTCGAATTTGGCCATGTATTATTCTCCTATAAGCTCGAGGCAACTCGTCGGGACCATAGGGTTTAACTGATTGTGCATAGCATATTGTGAAAAATGGGGCACGCGGATTTGATTAATTAGCTTTATTGACCCCTTTACTTCTCTTACTGTCTTGCCATAAGCACACACTTACTGGACCATATAATCTGATGCTAACGACAGCTTTCATATTATCATAGTTATCTCTTTCAACTTCTGCTTTTGCCTCACGCCACAAATCAATTGGAGGTAACTTTTCTTTACTGAGTAGTTACATTCACCCTTTCATCTTTGCAGGTGCATGGGTGAAGAGAAGCCCAAAGTACAAGGTTACATAGTGGGCCTCAAGATGGGAAAAACATATAAAATGCGCACATCTATGTAGTAAACTATGAAAATTTTGAACATATTACACTCGTGTACTAAAGACATACTGGATTATGTTGAAACCAAAAACAGATTGGCAGGGTAGTTGCTATCCTGCAACAGACTGTCATGAAAGCACGTCTTAGCTAGTACATGGCATGTTTTAGACGCTATTTTGGAGATGCTGTACCCTGTAGGACAAATTGAGCATACAAGATTCAACATAAAACAGGTTCAGGCCTTCAGGGAGAGGTTAGGCCGTTAATAGCTTTATTTTCAGTTCTTGGGAGACCAGTAGGCAGGACTCAAATACACGCACCTGCAGAAGCCAGGCAAGACCTTGCCTCCAAGCCATCTAAGGCAAGCAGGCGCCAAGAGCTTTTGAATCTGACCCACATGCTGGGAGAAGTAAGTGTCTTCAGAAAGCACTAATACTCTCAGTACAAATCATTTTTTGTATCACCTTGCGTTTCATAAAATTTCCTATTATTTGTTGCAAATTTTCCCTTTCTGTCTACTGATCAAAATCTTGCTTCAACCCTTGGGCCTTGGCCCTAATCTACTGCATTCTTCCAAAGATAATCTTTTTCATATATTCACAAATTCTATATCCAAAAAAAGACATAGTACCTACTTTGCATTTAACAAAAGATGGAGGCGTGCTGACTTTTCCCCATTATCAAAGCAACAAAGTGAACAAACTATCTCCTTAGTCCTTCCACAACTACAAAAATTGCATTAGATTTGCCGATAGGAACTAATAAGTGAAAAAAATACACTAAAAACAAGAAATTTACAAACAGAAAATTTCATGGCATTCAATACCAAAGCTCACATGTCATATTCCATAATTGAAAAACAGACACTATTCTTTTTTGGGATGTTTCACTTAAAGAGTTCACTTTAAAAAACTGTCTCAATCTTCATAAGTCTTTCAACTTTACCCTCCACATATGGTACAAACATCTTGAATATGGTTGGTCATTTTTGTAGTTTAACCAACTCCAATACTACTTATATATCCTTTAATTATTAGACTTTTCAAACGTGGACTCTTTGGGTGAATCGGAGGGAGTAGGTACTAAGCCAAAAATGGGTAACAATTTGATACTAAATACAAAAGTTGTTACCTGAACGGACTCATTAGCTGCATTTTTAGTCCATAATGCAAGCTTATCCTGCTTTGGGCGGACACTAGCAACCACACCGCATATTTCATCAGCCTCATCAAATTGCTCCCCAATTAACGCCATTAACTACCAAACAAACACGAGCAAAGGCTCATTAGTTGCTGAGCATGACAAAAGTTCAGAAGGACAACAAAATTAAAGACACTCCACAGATATTAGGAAAAAAGGAAAAGATGATGCCAAAAGGAAGGATAAGCTTTCTACAGTTTCCAGCCACATTGTGTCGAGGTTGGCCTTTCTGGTACTCGTGACACTCCACTTGCCTCCATTAGCACACTCAGGATCTTCCCATTTCGGCTCAATCCCAGCTTTGAACAGATGAAAGTCAGCACTTGCAGGGAGTTTGCTGGGCCTAAATACCTGATCATACAAACTGCAAGAAGAGTAACAACTTCAAACCAAATGTAATATTCTAGTCTAACTTTTTTTCCATTCATTAAATGGATTCATTCCGATTTAAATAGCATAACTATAATCAGAATAAAGAAAACATATAATCCCTCCGTCCCATTGAACGTCATACTTTGACTATCAAAATTGCTATCAAAATCAACTTGACCATTTTTATATTTACTATTCCAGTTCCTTTGATTCCTTGTTTATTGCCACTCATTCCTGCTCCTATATGCTTACAGATTCGATTGTGCATTGACAATTATACATTAGTCGACATGAATAAATTACAACCTTTATAAACTATATAACAAGAGTCAAGTTTTGAACTTTCAAAGTCATTTTCACTATTTTTCGAATAATTATTTATATAAATTTATTTAGGTACAGAGCATAAATTACAACCTTTATAAACTATATAGGAAGTACTATGAGCTATAACTTTATAGATTTTAAAAGGGAAGTGAGTCCATACCAAATCATCATTCAAAATGGTCAAATTGAGTTTTAAAAGTCAAAGGACTCCTTTTCATGGGATGGAGGGACTATTACATAACCAAACATAAACATTTTATCCGTCATCTATACAGACTCGCGTATACAAAAGGAAATATTAGTCATTCAAGAAGTATGTTAGTATAAGTCAATGCCAGTATATATCAATAAAGTAACATTATTCAAAAATGAATGCTCCTACAGGTGGCCATTGGACAAGCAATAATGGGGTAAGCAACTTCTCCACCTATAGCTGATGGGCCAAGATGGTTCGTGCCAATGGTCTGGGCCATACAACAGTAATTGGGCCACAATGGCATCTGGATCTCATGACAACTTGTTTCTTCATTGCGTGGGAGCCCGGTTCATGTGGCATAGTTTGTTTGGGGAGGTTTGGAAGGAAATCCGGCTACATATCCATTATAGAGGATTTGGAAGGGGAAGAGATGCCAACTTGCTTTGGCAATGCGGGGCGATATCGGTCATGTGATGTGTGTGAACAGAGAGGAAAGCTAGGAATTTCAGGGATCACCAAGCCTCTTATCAGGGATACAGTTGTTTTTATGGCGTCTTTCCAGGCTTGGCAAGGGGTTCCTTTCCATGTGCTCCATTCTCGGAGATTCAGCTGAATTGGAATGCTTTGCATAGTTTTTTGCTTTAGCTTATGGATTGTAATTTCAAAGGACCTCGTGTGCGGCCTTTGTATATATTGATTGTCTAATAAAATTCTCATTTCTTATTTAAATTAAAAAAAAAAAAGAACAATTAGCAATATCGCATCAAAATGTTTGGAAAGTCTATGCAACTGTAAACGTAAAGTAACCCAAACAGAAAAAAGTTTCTCTATCCTCTTGGCTCATTTAAGAACGTCTAGCTGTCTCCTCTCTTCTTCTCTCTCCTCTCCTCCTCCCTCCCCAATTACCACCACCACTACCTTTCCATTAACCACAATCACCTCATTACACACACAGACAACCACCACCACCAGTACCCCCGCCATGATACATCCTCCACAAGCATCAGGAATTCAGTTGCAACTCTTCCACCATCGATATCCAACAGCCCATCATGAGCAGCGACAGATCTAAGCATCTGACATGATCACCTTTTAGTTTAGGGTGCCCTAATCTAGAGATGAACTAGGTCTTCGATGGTTTGGTGAAAATTGATATTTCTTATCCGTCTTCACAGTAATTTATTCGTACTATTCTTGTCTAACTAGATCATTACGGAGCTAAGGAGGTACTGCAATTGTTGGGATGGTGGTCGGTGGTGCTGGTGGCGGCAGTGGTGTCATTTTGTAACAGCAGTGGTGACGGCGGTGTGCCGCTAATAAATTCCAACGACAGCGTTGGTAATTTCGACTTCGATGACATTGGTTGTCCCACAGACGGGATGGGTGGCAGCACCAATGAGGTCGGTGGGGAGAGTGCTCTAGTTACAATGGTTATGATGTGGTTGCCAAGTGACTTTCCAATATCTAATAATTGGATTGAGAATTTCACAATCTCAAAGAAACAAATTGGGCATTAATTGGGCATAAATATTGTGGGGATTTATGGGAACGCCCGTATGATCCACAGGGAAGATTGCTGATGCCCATGCCTATGCATTTACAGGAGGGCTGGGCAGGCAATGGGTGCAATTGCTATCTCTAGCTCCTATATTCAAAGATTATTTTAAACATTTGTTGCTTCTATTTCGAAAATAATGCAGAATGAAAGCATTTTCTAGGTTTCATATTATCCCATGCATTATTTTTGCAACCACCTTTCTCAAAAATTCACCTCAATCTCTCTCAATTTTCCTCATGAGAATCCATTAGATGAATTGTGCACCAAATCGTTTGGCAAAAGTCTAGCAAAAGCAGAAACCTAATAAAACAAATCAGCTAAATAAACATAAATCCTTACAAAAGACAATAAAGACAAAACGATGTGTACACACATAGGCCACAGCCATATATTACACTATCAAATTATATACTACAGATCAAAATAAACAATACCTAACTGGATCAAATATTGCCTCGACATGAATCTCGTAAATACATATAGATAAATACGTGTGTGTATATATATATATATATATATATATATATATATATTTGTGTGTGTATGAAGAGAGAGATATACCACCAGAAGTCTTCGACGGTGTCAAAAGTGAAGGCGTTGTGAAGATTGTTGCCCCAAGCGACGCCTTGTTTAGGTTTGGACTGGTTGTCGTACCAAAACGTCCACTTCCTCTGTAATTTGTGTGGCTGCTTCTCCACCACCTCCACCGCAGTCGCTTCCACCGCCGCTCCGTCGCTCGCCATTCTAATTCTCTCTCTTTTCTCTGTCTGTCTCTCCCTCTCAGAGATTTTGGTTTTGTGTCTGGGCGAGCATTGTATTAGGGGTGGTGACCCCGTTGGTTCATTCCATCATAGGGGGCCGACTAGCTAACTCGATATAAATTGGGCCTGATTTGGGCTTTGGATAAATACGAATCCTTTCCTGTGTCCCAAAAAATGAGTAGTTCTACTTTGGCACTGCTTAATTTCGCGGTTTTTTTTTATTGGGTTGATGACACTATTAGTCCCTTGAGTATGGCCAATTTCACCAAAAGTCCCTTAACATTTTTTTTTCAAATTTTTGCCCTTAACTATGAAAATTAGACACGGTTGGTCCTTTTATTGGATGTCATTAGTATTTTTCTGTTAAGTCCGTCATGTGCCCATCACGTGCTTTTGGTTAAGGGTATTTTTGAAATTTCATATGCAAGATTTTTTGTAATACTTAAATAATTTATTCTTTTCTCTCTCTCTCCTCTTCCTCCTCCCCCCCCCCCGCACATCTTTATCCCAAACCTACCATTGTTGCTGACCTCCCCCCCTTCCTTTTCAACCCAATCATCATTGCCGGAAAGAGGGGCCGACCTTGAGCCTTCTCAGCTGTAGGAAGATAGATGGAATAAAAAAAAGGATCCGAGCTTGTTAATGTAGCAGTATTAGTCTCTCAATCCGATGAAACGGTGTCTTCTCACTCGGCAAAACAATCGCCTGAGGAAAAAATATCCAATAAAGACTCGAATTTTCCGGTAGTTCGGCGGCGGAGAAATTAGTCATGGAGTGCAATCGATCTTCACGAGTATAAGGTATACAAGGCGGAGTCCACCGCAGAGTCCGTCGGTAAAACCGCTGACGCGTCTACTCAAACCGACGATAAACGGCGCTGGCGAAGAGCAGTAATTAGAGAAATTGAAGAAGAGGATAAGGAAGAGAAAAACGAGAGCATGGAGCTGAGCCAAGATGACATCTCTCCGTCGCTGCCCGATTCAAGTCCAGAGACGTTAGAGTCGCTCATGAAAGCCGACGGCAGGCTCGTCCTACGACCAGAATGGGAGGAAATTGCTGACAAGCCGACAGCAGAGACTCATCATCCAGCACCAGCGCAGGTGAAGGCGTCGTCGGTGCTGATGCAGTTAATATCCTGCGGTTCGATCTCGTTCAGTGACTGTGGACCCGGCACGTACGGGAAGAATCACCCGGGGTTCTCCTTGATATCGTAAGTATATATGAGCAGAGTTTTTGGGGTTTTGGGTGGAAAAAATTTCATGGATCTTCTTGCATATGAAGAAATTTAAGGAGGGATTCGGGTTTCGAAGTATAAACTTGAAACAATGGTAGGTTGGGGATAAAGATGTGCGTGGGGGGGGGGAGAAGGAGGAGAGAGAGAGAGAGAAAATAATAAATTATTTAAGTATTACAAAAAATCTTACATATGAAATTCCATAAATACCTTTAACCAAAGGCACGTGATGGGCACATGACGGACTTAACGGAAAAATACTAACAACATCCAACAAAAAGACCAACCGTATCTAATTTTTATAGTCAAGGGACTAAAATTTGAAAAAAATTTCTTAAAGGATTACTGGTGGAATCGGTTATAGTCAAGGGACTTGTAATGTCATTAACCCTTTTTTTATTTTACTTTCTATCTCATCAATTTCACACGTTTTTCTTTATTTCTTTCTTACTTTCTTACTTTTTCATTCAATTATTAAATAATCATGAAAAAAATCACAAAACTATACAACAAACTGCATATCCAAATAGTCAGATAGAGCTTTTGACTTCTTTTAGTCAATTTGTTTAAATTTTGATAAAAAATTTGTATCAATTTACCTATTATGACGAAATTTTAAAAATTGTTACTAATTACTTCATCCGTTCAATGAAAGAACTCATTTTTGACTTTTTTGAGTCAACTTAATTAAAGTTTGACAGACGATTTACCTATATATCTATCCTCTCTCACTAGTCCTATCACTTTGCACCCAATTATGTGTAAAAAAGGTTGTGATTATCTCAAAGAGTGTATGATTTTAGCAATGGAAGATTTTCAACTAAATTAACTTTAACACCAAATGTGAAGAACCATTTGAAATTATGGCCTTCCCTTTCTTAGTCGAAACTAGATGGTTTTGCGAGATTTTATCAATTAACAACACCTTGGGTTGCATCGAGCAAATCGAGACGAATCGATGTTGAGTCTTCACTCGAACGCTTGGATCTCATATTTGGATGTTGGAATATTCAACCCAGCTCGACAAGCTAGACAAGATCCATATTGCCACCAAAATCGCCCCGTTGGTAAGACTCAGTTCGGGTCGAGTGTCACTTTAGCAGGTTGATTTTGAGTTAGATCATGGTGGTATATATCAAGTAAGCCTTTTGACCTGACAAAATAACTTATATGGCTTTTGACTAAAAATTAACACAAACTTTCTATAATACCCCCAAAGCCCTTAAAATCTAACTCAGTCTTACTCTCTCTCAAATCTCGGCTTCCTCTCTCAAACCACATCCGTCTTCCTCCCATCGTCGCCGTCTTCCTCTGTCTCCGACCACATCGTCTCCCTCTATTGTCATGGATCTGGTAAGTCTTCCTCCATCTTCCTCCCATCTATTACCATGAAGCCCTATCTTTCTCTTCCTCCGTCTTCCTTCCATCGTCTCCCTTTGAATCGGTAAAACGATCCTGTGAATCGTTTAAACGACTCCGTAAATCATTTAAAAGACTCCGTAAATCATTTAAACGACTCCATGAATCGTTTAAACGACTCCGTGAAACGTTTAAACCACTCCGTGAATTGTTTAAACGACTCCGTGAATTGTTTAAACGATTGCGTGAATGGTTTAAACGACCCCGTGAATAGTTTAAACGACTCCGTGAATTGTTTAAATGACCCCGTGAATTGTTTAAACTACTTCGTGAATTGTTTAAACGACTCCGTGAATTGTTTAAACTACGCCGTGAATTGTTTAACCTACGCCGTGAATTGTTTAAACTACGCATTGAGTCATTTAAAAAATAAAGGTATTTTCGAGTTTTCACTCGAACGCTTGGATCTCATATTTGGATGTTGGAATATTCAACCCAGCTCGACAAGCTAGACAAGATCCATATTGCCACAAAAATCGCCCCGTTGGTAAGACTCAGTTCGGGTCGAGTGTCACTTTAGCAGGTTGATTTTGAGTTAGATCGTGGTGGTATATATCAAGTAAGCCTTTTGACCTGACAAAATAACTTATATGGCTTTTGACTAAAAATTAACACAGACTTCCTATAATACCCCCAAAGCCCTTAAAACCTAACTCAGTCTTACTCTCTCTCAAATCTCGGCTTCCTCTCTCAAACCACATCCGTCTTCCTCCCATCGTCGCCGTCTTCCTCCCATTGTCGCCGTCTTCCTCCGTCTCCGACCACATCGTCTCCCTCTATTGTCATGGATCTGGTAAGTCTTCCTCCATCTTCCTCCCATCTATTACCATGAAGCCCTATCTTTCTCTTCTTCTGTCTTCCTTCCATCGTCTCCCTTTGAATCGGTAAAACGATCCTGTGAATCGTTTAAACGACTTCGTAAATAATTTAAAAGACTTCGTAAATCATTTAAACGACTCCGTGAATCGTTTAAACGACTCCGTGAAACGTTTAAACCACTCCGTGAATTGTTTAAACGACTCCGTGAATTGTTTAAACAATTGCATGAATGGTTTAAACGACCCCGTGAATAGTTTACACGACTCCGTGAATTGTTTAAATGACCCCGTGAATTGTTTAAACTACTCCGTGAATTGTTTAAACGACCCCGTAAATTGTTTAAACGACTCCGTGAATTGTTTAAACTACGCCGTGAATTGTTTAAACGACTTCGTGAATAGTTTAAAGTACGCATTGAGTCATTTAAAAAATAAAGGTATTTTCGAAAACTAATTATTTTCTTAAAAGTCAATTCCGAATTTAACAAAACTAAAGGATTGATAATTTAACAAGTGAGGAACCCAGGGGATCTGTAATTTACAAATTCAAGCGCCTTCTTCCACATTAACAAACCCAGCAATCTCATGACATGAATTCACCTTTTGTAAATCAATTACAGAGTGTTCCTAACTCAATTAATTATACGCAGTCTCCAAGTAGTTAACAACACACACACACACACACACACACTAATTAAGCTATATATCTTCCTATATATGGAAAATCTGGTCAACATCATGTTCGTTGACAAGTGGATTATATTCTGAAGTGGTCACCAAGTAGCTGATGCTCATGATCGATCATAGCTAGACAGACACATATTTAATATTTACTACAAAATATAAATATTAAACTTCCTGATCTATATATTCAAAAACTATATATATATATATATATATATATATATATATATGAGATATGCTGCAAGCATATATGCATGGATAAATTAAGGTGGGAGGAGGAAATAATTGATAAACAAGAGTATCTTGCATGACGTTTTATTTATTCTCAAATTATAATTATAGTTGTTGATGGAGATGGAGATGGAGATGGAGATGGAGTACATATCTATCTCAATACAAGATGGAGTAATTCCTTTTTACCTCGCTCCATTCTCTCATAAACTGCCAATCCTCAGGAAAATGATGATTACGCTTACAAAAGTAAAAACCTTCCGGCCTTACTAACCAGTAACATGTATTATAATCAAGATGAGGCCTATGACATCTAACATCATATTGTTTGCTGAACACATCAAATACTTGCTCCTTTGAATGCCACCAAAAGTGGCAAAAGAAAAGTGTTCTATGAAATATTTGTTCACAAAAGCTCCATTGCAGTTCTTCTTGATAACGTAGAGTATGATATCCGATATCATCGTCTTTTGATTGACAACGAACCGTAATATTATCTTCAATATCATTGATAATATCAATTCGAAATTCTGGGTATAATGCATAACATGCATTTGTTGTGCAAACTAGGTGGACAAGGATGGTGATGAAGCTGAAGAAAAATCTCATCAAGAAATTCATTCTATCTAGTTTTGCAATGAGTTTCTTTTTTTTGCTTTGGTTATATATATATATATATATATATATATATATATATATATATATATATATAGAAGGAAAGTTGTTTTCTTTCTTTAGCAAGTTAAAACAATTTAAAAAGTGCATCTTTTTGTATGTAGTTAACTCATTATCAAAATAAATTATAGTAATCCAAATTTGACCTTCATATCCAAATTTAGATTTTGATGATCTGCTTTAAAAAAAAAAAAAAAGATAAAAAAGATTGTATACATATTATGTGCATGTTATTAGTAGCGATGTGCAAGATCTGCCTATTCTAATTTTGTGGGTATTGGTGGATGAAATACTGTACGAGTGGATAATGAATTCAGCCGAAGGAAACCTATAAAGTGGGGTTGGGTTGTGGATTTAATAGATAAAAATATGTTCAACCGAATCCAATTCACACTATTTGTAATTACATACGCACAAATATATATATATATATATATATATATATATAATATGGGCATTCTTAGCAATTTATAGGTCTGAGATAAAGTTAAACGAAGACTCTTATTTATCAAATTTAATGTCTTTAAAGGGTGAGCCAGTCGTAAAGTTGGGGTTTGACAAAGTGTGATGTCTCATGTTTGATCCTTTCCCATGTTCCCTTAAGACATTACAAAAATAAAAAAATAATTACCAAATTTAATATTAGGAGTGTAAATGGTTTGGTTTGGTTTAGTTTGGTTTATGCCAAAACTATGAACTGAACCGCCCCTTATCGATTTCATCTTTTCCAGAATCGACGTAGATTTCAAAATCAAATCAAACCAAACCTATCCACGATTTAAATATTCAAATTAAAAAAATACTTTTAAATAAAAAAATGCTCTTAACACAAAATAAAATAACCAAAAGTTAAAAAATAACTTTAAAGGTCTAGACATACTATTCCAAGCACTCACAATAAACAACTTTTGCAAAAAAAAATTTTAATTAAAACCATACAACGTACGGTGTCGGTACTAACCAAGTAAATTCTAGGGCAAATTACACAAATGGTCCCTGTACTTTTCAATTTTTTTGATTGATCCCTAAACTAATTTTTGTCCTTATACTAATCAAGTAAAACGCAAATAGTCCTTCCGTCCAAGTCCTTTAATTTTTTTCCATGAAGTCCGCTCATGTGACTTGAACGTGCTTTTGATCAGGGGTATAATTGTCCATACTTTTTTCTTTTGTATAGATAAAAATATCCATAATATTTTTATTTGCTAAAACTTGATACAAGGATATTGTTGAAATTAGATAAATTATATATTTTATATCCCTTTCTTCTTCCTTCTCACCCGTTTCCACCATGGCCGCCACTACCACCACCGTTGCCGGCGAACACAAGTCCACTGGACCATTGCCACCACCTCCTCCACCTGCACACCACCAATTTCCAGAACCTCCTCCAAACCTACCTCCAACTCCCCATCCAAAGCCAGCCCCGACACCCAATCCCCCATCACCACCTCCGCCAAAGCAGTCCCGACACCTAAATTCCCCATCACCACCTACGCCAAACCCTCCTCCGCCACCGCCTCCAAATCTAGCACCCCCATCAAAACCAGCCCCTCCACCTAATCCACCACCCGCATCACATCAAAACCCAACCCAATTGTTATCGCTAACATTGGGCATGGTAATTCTGACGCTTAAATACTTCGCCGGTCCAGACGTTCCTCTCTATGTCATCTTCTCCGTCGGCTACACCTGGTTCTGCTCTATCTCCATCATCATCCTTGTCCCCGCCGACATTTCAACAGTAAACTTTCTCCTAATCTCTCATTTCTTCAATTTATTTTTTAAAATTCCAGTTCATGCACTTTGTTGTAATTTGAATTTTTACTCCACATTGATTGGTGTGAACTGGAATAGGGTTCAAACGCTTAATAATGCTTCGATTTCAGCTAATGTCTTCCTTGTTCTTCCGCAATCTCATTCAAGATCTTGACATGTATGTAAAACCTCAGGTGGGTGTGTGTGTGTATGTGCCTTTCCATGTCTTCCCACACTTGTTAAAATGGGATTTGAGAAAAAAAAATGGTGTATTGAAGAGGATATGCGATTTTGGGTTTGAATCTGTGTTTCGTAACCTCTGACAAGACTCGAAGGAGAGAAATGAGTTATGCTTGAAGATTTGAGTTTGATTCTCAAAATAACTGCAAATTTGGAGATTGAATCTTGAAAATATTTTTGAGTTATGCTTGAAGATTTGAGTTTGATCCAACGGTGGTGATGGGTTTAGTTTAGGAAAAATTACACAAAAGGTCCCTGTACTTTTTAACTAACAATGACTAATTTACCTTTGGATAAAATCACATGCATCTCACGTGATTCCACTTAACGGCAAAAAATAAACGGCAATGGACGGAAGGACAATTGCGTCAAAAAATTGAATTCAGAGACTGCTGGCGTGGAGTTAGGACCAATCTCAAAAAAGTCAAGAAGTACCGGGACCATTTGTGTAATTTGCCCTAAATTTTACTCCATACCAAAGTGTTGGAGGGGTAGCACGTGGAAATGGATCATGAAGAAGTCCCCAGCTCAGCACAGTACAAAACGATGAAATTAATGGCAGCCTGAGCCAAAACCCCTTTGCAATGTAAAAATTGGAAGAGAGAGAGAGAGAGAGAGGTGCATGCAGCAGTGTCAGCTGGAAGCGAGAAAGACGCAGCAACTGTCCACTCCATAGTCACTTGTGCCTGCATGCTTGCCACGCTTCTTCTTCTTCACTTCTTTCTCCAGACGACTTTTTTCAAATATCTATCTGGACGTACACTACAACACATACCTAGCTGCTCTATTTTTTCTCTCACTCACAAAGAGAGAACAGAGAGAAAAATGGCGACCGTAGCGGTGGCGGACAGGAATGCTTTGGCTCCGGAGGCGGCTCTGGCGCCAGTGACTATTGAGCGAAAGGTCAGGACCGACTTGGAAACTTCCCTTCCCAAGCCTTGTAAGCCGCCATCCCCTACTATACTTACCTTCTCTCTATCTCTATCTCTACTCTCCGTCTGCATCTCCTAATTAGTGCTCGTTTGTTTGTGTGTTTTGGCCAAAACGCAGGGTTAAAACGCAGCTTATTCCTTAACTTAGCGTTTCAATGCTGCGATAGAAAAAGCTACGTTTTAAAACACTGGAACTCTTAGAGCCCGTTTGGTCGAGTGTTTTGGCCAAAACGCAGGGATAAAACGCTGCTTATTTGCAAAAAAATGTGTTTCAATACTGCGTTTTAAAACGCTGGAATTCTAGCTTTTTCGGGTTTTAAAACGCGCTAGGAAAAAAAACGCATATTGAGTGATATCCCAAACGTATTTATAAGGAAAAACCTCCGTTTTTAAAACACTGCGTTTTTAAACGCTGCGTTTTAAAACACTGCGTTTTGTAAACGCGCAAAACGGGCTAGAGCCCGTTTGGTGCGGCGTTACAAAGTTAACGGCGTTTCGACCTATAAATACGTTTGGGATATATCTTTTTTCTAGGCGTTTTTTTTAAAAAAATTCGGCGTTTTGCTAAATTGCGTTTTACGCGATATTGAAACACATTTTTACAAATAAGTGCGTTTATCCGCATTTTGGCCAAAGCTCGACCAAACGGCTCTTAGTTTTTTCCCAAAACGCAGATTTTAAAACGCAGTAAGGAATAAAAAGCTGCGTTTTTGACATAATATTCCAAACACATTTATAAAAAAAAAAGTCGCATTTTAAATAATCTACGTTTTAAAAACGCAGCGTTTTTAAAATATTGCGTTTTTAAAACGCTACACCAAATGGGCTCTTAATTGCTAGGGTGATTGTTAATTTGATATATATGCAATAATTAATTACGCTCACTCCCTTTTCATGTTATTTGAACTATTCATGGAATTAATTTCATAGAATCAAAAGATCATTATCATTGCTAAGCACCAAGTGTTTGTTTATATGCCGCATGAAAAGTTAGGCATTATTCTGTTCAATTTCTATGTATTCTATTTTGCAAAAGAAAGGAATTCTTCTCCAAAACACAAGAGTGTGTACATGCACCATGCATTTCACAAAATCAGTGCGTCAATCAAGTCGGGAGTTGGTACCAGGCTGATTCATGAATTCAAATTGCAGCCAAGTTATTATATGCTCATTTTGTTCCAAATAAATGGTCTCATCAGATAAGTCAAATTCTCAAGATTATAATTTTATTTGTTTTAACTTTCATTAGACATTAAATGACACTAACTATATTTTCTTTTTGAAAATAAGAAATTTTATTTTTTTTGGACAAATCAAACAGGAAAACGAGAATTTTTTTTTTTTTGGAAAAGGAGGTTATATAGTTTGAAAAAGTTTCTAGTTAAGTGGTTCCGGATCCTAATTAAACTTGTTCCCTGAATTACTTAGTTAAGTTTTGAGAATACTTAGTTAAGTTTTGAGAATCTTGTGGGGTCCATGGCCCCAGCCACTACCTACTACATTAGCTGTTGTCACAAATACACATTTGTAACATTGCCAATGTTCGTACATTTGTATAGACATGCCCAAACGGTTCGAATCGTCGGTTCCGATTCTGAACCGCCGGTTTCTAAAACTGCCAGACAACAAACCGTAACCGAACCGACAAATTATGGTTACGGTTCCGGTTCCGAACCGTAATTTTTTATTATTTTTTTAATATTTTCTTATAATTTTTTTTAAAAAAGATTTCATCTTAAAACTTTGTACAAAACATTTTAAAATTTTTTGAAGCTTTGTAAACTTTTCATTTTTGAAATTATAGAGTAAACAAGACAATTTCAAAATTAAAAATTTAAATTTTGGCAATTTTTCACGGTTTGAACCTCCGGTTCCAAACCGGCGGTTCACGGTTTTGAGAAATTGGAAACCGAAACTGAACCGTGTAACCGGCGGTTCCGGTTCCTCACGGTTCCGGTTTATGCGGTTTTTTGGACGGTTCGGTTCCGGTTCGAACCGCCGGTTCCGAACCGTTTGGGCATGTCTACATTTGTACAATATGACCCATAACTAGCTGGTTGGCTCGCCCAAGGACAACCAACAACCAACGAGGTGTTTGGCCCATCAATGATCAAACGATGATGATAAAATTTCACATAGTTTTAGAGGGAGTAAAAGCTTGATTAGGGGAGTCTATACGATGTACAAAATACATCGACTACTTCTGATGTAGAAGATCTACATTTTTCAAAAAGAAGTGAAATAATAAAATTTTAAAAAATAAAGTAGAACATCTTTTCACTTGGAGGTGAGGATGGGAACAAATTTTGGAGATGTGCATGGTAATTGGATCTCCTCATGTTTATGGTACGACCTATAGCATTGAAGGTTGTTTTTTTCTTGTATGGTTTGAACTTCGGTGGAGAAGCTTTACCCGTGAAATTATTTCTTAAATATTGCAGAAATAAATTTCAATTACAGCGGAGATCACCCCTTGATTTCCAAAAAGAAATCAAAAGAAACATCCACCTTCAGTTTAGGTGTTCTTCTCTAGTTTTGGAGTTTGGGATTACTATGCTGTAACAAAGGATGTCAGGAAATCCTGGCTCTGCTGCACCCTCTATGTATAACATGAGAAGTGCTTCGTCCAACGAATTCATCCATAGAAAGCATTAAAGTGCTGCATAGTAGAACCCACCAATGCATTGACTTTAATGAATCCAGTGGATATAGGATTTTGCATAAGACACATCTCCATTCTAAAGAGGCCTGAAATGATAAACGGAAGTATTGGGTTCTTCTACGAACCCAAAATATAGGACTGGTTTATAGCATGCCAGTAAGACGCAAAAGCGGAATATGAGAAATCACCAAGAAGACTCTTAACATGATCACCCTTGTAAGATGGAGAGCATATAATAGCCAACTCCTTGCATACTTGTGGGGTCATTCATTGCAATTTGGTTGTAATTCACTGGATGGTGATGGTGATGCTGATGGCACTCCACCTCTAATCATACATTGCAACCATGTTTTTCCCCTTTTATACCTCAGGCTACACAGATCAACTAGACTTGTGGCCTGATGGCCTCAGTATTGTCAATGTACGAATTCTTGACAGTAGTAGTATTCGACAATTCAGGCTTTCTGCACTCTGTTATGTATGTTTTTGCAGATATGGCTAGAGGATTGGCTGCTGTGGATACAGAGCATCCAAATGGGACACCAGGTCATAGGCATCACAACTTGAGTGTTCTTCAGCAGCATGTGGCTTTCTTTGATCAAAACAACGATGGCATCATTTACCCATGGGAGACCTATTCCGGTGAGTTTTGGACTTAGCTGCAGTTTGCATTTCCATTTGTACCGAGCATGGATTTTTGCAACAAAGCCTTTAGAGACTTGTACCTTATAAGTAGTTAAGGAAATCCATGGACTTTTGGGGGCACAATTTCAGCATCATGGTATCAATTAATGATATTCCCTGCATTATCAATTCGCTGCCCTCTTTAAGAGATGAAATGCCTATTCAACGGGAATTTGTGATATGGGATCTCCACTAAGTGAGGCGAATCATACCTCTTTACCCTGATTGGATGCAAAGAATCGTTCAAAGCTACTGTGATTCTCGAATAATAATATATATTGCGGTTTTAAGTCGTGTTTTGATTCTATCTCAAAGTTAAGTTCAAGCCCACTAGCCAATTGATAGCTGAGTTTTCCTTCTGCCTTCTTTTCATTCTATCTCAAAGAATTGATAGCTCAGTTTTCCTTCTGCCTTCTTTTCAACGCAGGACTGCGGCAAATTGGTTTCAATATGATTGCCTCCCTTGTCCTTGCGGTTGTTATCAACGTAGCTTTGAGCTATCCTACGCTGCCTGTGAGTTACTACTGTTATATCATGAGTTTTCAAGTATATGATGTGAAGGCATTTATCACTTTAAACTTTCAGTAGCGACTCAGTTTGATTCTTTAATTATGATGTTCCATCTCATCCCTTCCCTCCTGTAGGGGTGGATTCCTTCGCCTTTATTTCCCATCTACATATACAACATACACAGATCCAAGCATGGAAGCGATTCTGGAACATATGACACTGAAGGAAGGTGGGAATGTCAGTCTGTTTAATCAATTTGATATGACGAGGTTTACCAAAGTTTTCAGATTGTAGATTCCAAATCAAAGCCAAATGATTGCAGGTACATGCCAGTGAACTTTGAGAATATGTTTAGCAAGTATGCTCGTACAGTGCCTGATAAGCTCACACTAGGGGAGCTATGGGATATGACTGAAGGAAATCGAGAAGCGTTTGATCCCTTTGGATGGTTTCTCTCTTGGCCTTTAACCTTAATCGTGTTCCAACTTCCATTTTCAAATATGATTTAGGATGTGTATCATATCGCTTAATGTATTCTCCTTCTCTACTATTTTTTAGGATTGCAAATAAGGGCGAATGGGGAGTCCTGTACATTCTTGCAAGGGATGAAGAAGGGTTCCTGTCAAAGGAGGCCATTAGGCGATGTTACGATGGTAGTCTGTTCGAGTATTGTGCCAAGATGAATATGGGTGCCGAGGGGAAGATGGGCTGAAGTAATGACAGTGGCTTGCAATGGGGTTCATAGATGCTTTCTAGTTTAATTTTCGATTAGCAATAATTTTCAGAGTTGGTAATGTTGTCAATCTGCTATCAGAAACATTCATGTATATGTTCGTTTTGGACATTGATGTGGTACCCAGGTTGTGTGGACATGGTTGTAAGATGATCATCAAAGGTAAATAAAAATGAGAGCCGAGCTCCTGAATCTGTTGTTAGTTCTGTTTTTTAATTTCAGTTCTGTTTTTGAGTAGCATTTGGTTATTGCGTGCTATGCTGGTTATCAGTGAACTAGCATGACTGCTGGAATCAATAATCATGTCGAACTGGAGAAACAAAGTGGTATATTGGAACGTTGTTTGATGGAATCAATGATCATGTTGAACAGGGAATTAATGATCATTTGAAGCAAAATGGTATATTGTTCGACAGAACAATTTAAACACAAAGGAGACAACAAACAAAATGGTGTATTGTTTCACGAAACAGCTGAAATACAAGCGGGACACAGCAAACAGCAATCAAACACTCCAAACTCATTTTTTTTTTCTGTATCATATAAAAAGGGCTACCTCTTGCTAGATTTGTGCTTGAACATCGTCTTCAACCTTTCTTTTGGACTCTGCCCTTGTACATCAGTCGTTCTTCAAGCTCACAAATGGTATTGTATAAGTTGGATTTT
Source organism: Platycodon grandiflorus (assembly GCA_016624345.1). Lineage (NCBI taxonomy): Eukaryota > Viridiplantae > Streptophyta > Magnoliopsida > Asterales > Campanulaceae > Platycodon > Platycodon grandiflorus. The sequence goes on along the minus strand of CM028369.1, from coordinate 5,788,919 downwards.
CCCCTAGATGCTTTTCTTTGTTCAAGTGGCCATGAGGGCACTGCTGTTAATTGTTGAGGCGAAGCCCAATTTGAGAGGCTGGCATCAACTGGAGTTTCTTGCATCATTGGCTTGGGACTTTCTGAATTGGGTGCAGAAATAAGAGGTATTGTATCCCTGCTCGGCTTCAAACTCGAATATGTCTGCTGTTCTAGGGGCGTTGGAACATTTTCCTTTTTCCGGTTCTTCAATACCGACGTCTCCTTTGCCTTGATAGCTTTCCATTGACTGAGATTCTCAACTGGGTTCAGCACAGAACTCACATACTGACTCCTGTCTCGCGCATCACAATTCTTCTCAAGCTCGGTTTTATGTTGGGCGAATTGAGACACAGGATCCAACTGCCCTGAAGACTTTGCTTCCTTTGTATGTTGATCATCACCATTGTAGTGAAAATCATCTTCTTCATCAAGATCATTGAGGTCATCAAAGTCATCATCATCGTCCAAATCACTGTCCTCGAGTTCCATGTCATCTTCCTCTTCATCATAGCTACAGTTTTGATACCTGTGGTTTGAAGGGTATGATCCCTTCATTGCGTAATGCAAAGCCGTTTCTTCTTCGGTCTCTTCATCCCACTCCGGGCTTTTTGATAATGGCTCGTAGGCTGTAACATTCAAACTAAAGCTTACTTTCTTTTTGATCCTGGTGCTCGATTGTTCTTTGGGCGTTTCTCTACGGCAAATTAAACACCACAACATCCGTGAACAATCCAAGACATCTAAAATAACGATAACTACAACGTGTAATCAAAACCTCACCTGGACTTGGGGTTTGTGATTTTAATGGGTTCAGAATCTAAAGCTTCATACTTTCTACGATTCCTCTGTAATAAATGCAGATGATGAAATAGCTTAACTGCGATTGATCTTGACTGACTAATACAACTGAAAGGGGAGAAGAAAAAAGTGAAGAATTCACCTTCTTGAATTCTGAAGAAGAGTTCACACGGTCAACTGACAAGACTTTGCTGCCGATTTTCCGGCGTTTCGGTTTCTTGGAGAAGCCAAAACAGGCGAGAAAACAAGCCATTTGATGCGTCTTTCTGATGGGTTTAATGGAACAAGTGTTTAGGGGGTATCATCCATGCATGGCCGAAACAGTCTCTAAGCTCATTCATGATGTGAATTCTGCATAAATAGATGCTTAATACAAAGACAATTGTGAAGGGAAGGGTTTAGAGAATGTTGATTTGAATTGAATGCGTTGTTTTGGGCTCCAAAGGAATTTGATTTGAAAATAGGGACGTTGAGAAAGCGGTAGCAATTGATGATGATGATGATGCCGCTGTTACTGTTAGAGAGGTGGGGGCTCACAAGTTGGTTTGAAAGTCAGCAGACAAATCTACAACCCCTTTTTACTTTTTACTGTGGCCCCACTATGGCATTTCTTCTTCAATATGTATCCAGTTTCTTTCTTGTTTTTGACACAAAATATATTCCGTCTTTCAAACTTATGGAAACTTGATCTCATAGGGTGTAGTCTAATAATTGAATTTTAGTTTGCGATTAAATATAGTGGATTGTTATTAACACCCCCAAATATCTAAGTACATCTCCCTATATATTACAAAAATATTATTATAAATTTTGATTTAAATGTCTTTATTTGTTATTCATTTTTTTTAAGTTAAAACAAAAAAAAATTAAAACTGTTTGACAGTCCCTTACCGAACACAGCTAAAGTTATTTGGTAAAGGGTGCCAAACAACCGTAGGGAGGGAGGAAGGAGGAGGAAAGAGGGAGGAGGAAAAATGGAGGAAGAAGGAAGGAGATAGAGAGAGGGAGGGAGGGAGGGAGGGAGGGAGGTGGGCTTGACAGGGTGATGGGAGGAGAAGGTAGAAGAAGGAGAGGGCAAGAGGAAAAAAAAAAGAGCGGGTAAAATAAGAAAATTGTGGGAATGTATTTAGTACAGGGTGGTTAAAAATTTAAGAGGGGTGTACTTAAAATTTTGGGGAGTGTTAATAGCAACTCTCTAAAATATAAGTATACAAGTTAATAGTTCGATTTATGTGAGCTACAATATGGTGACTTTGACTGTTTACCGTCACACGTTTTGGTCAAAACGAGGGAATAAAATGAAACTTATTTGTAAAATTTGCATTTTAATGGTGCGACAAAAAAATTGAGTTTTCCAAATGCAGCCGCATTTTGAAGTAATATCTCAAACGCATTTATAAGAAAAAATTACTTTTTGAAAAATTTGTATTTTAAAAATAATACGTTTTGAAAACGATGCACCAAAAGGAATGGCCATAAAAAATTTCGAGGGACTTTATTCTTAGAAGTGAGTAAATTTCCCTTGGCAATCAGCTTTCTTTTTCAAAAATTGGTAATATGGTCACTAGACTACTTTAAGTATGCCATTAAATTGAGTTTACAATCCCAATTCGCTCAATTCTTAAACAACAATTAGATATTTATTATTAAATTATGGCAAAACTCTAATGTTATTGATTCACTTGGCCCACCATTCCAAACTTTAAAAATACTGGAGTAGTTTACAAGGGAAGAATATGAATTTTTTTGATAGAACTAACGGTAAAATCAAACTATTGTCCGAGAAGAGCGCAAATTGGAGCTGTAAAGCTCATTGACATATTTTCATAATTTTTTTGGTGTTAGGTCTTTCCTTCTCCTTTCCCAGTTATGGTGGATTTCTTCTGTGTCTGGCTTGCACAACTCTCTCTCTCTCTCTCTCTCTCTCTCTCTCTCTCTCTCTCCCCCCCACCGGTTTCATAAACGTTTTTAGAAAGGAATAATTAGTCATGTACACAACGGCAATACACTTTGCTGCAACTTCTCGAATTGACCATTACTTCAAAATATTATGCCTATAATTTTCATAACTTTTTAAATTTACTTTTTATATGTAACGTGACTATGTTGATTATGCTCAACTATTTTTGTAATTATGAGCAATTATAGTACTTACATATCATTTATTCCCTTTGTTCGACCCAATAGTCCACGTTTGAAAAGTCTAATAATTAAGAAATATTTAAGTAGTATTGAAGTTCGTCATAATTACAAAACTATTTGAACATATTTAAGATGTTTATAGCATGTGTGTAGAGTAAATTGGACAGATTTATAAAGAGTCTTGACAAATTTTTTCTAAAGTGGACTCTTTAAATGGAACATCCAAAAATAAAATATGGAATTTTTTTTGCAAACAAAGGAAGTAATTATTAAACATGAACTTTTTTGTAGTATGAAGAGATATAAAGCAGTGTCTATTTCAAGATCTAAGAGCATCTCAAATGCTATTATTTAGTTTTTCTTACGTTGCATGCTTAAGCAAGAAGTCCTCTTTCATATGTGGCAAAAAAATTTAAAAGATAGAGAGTTTTCTTTCTAAACGGGCTCCAATGCAAGACTTCTTTTAGAACACTATTTCAGACGTATCATTATTTTATAATTAATTATAAAAATAAAAATTACTCTTACTGTAAGTGATTAACGGTAAAAAATAAAAATAAAAACTGACGATAAATGACGGTGATAAAAAGACATCCTCTAGATGATACTCTAAAAGTAGAGAATTATGTAGTAGAGGATGACTTTCCAACTAAATGTCAACTCATCTCTACATGTTTGTATGAGAGAAGATTTTTAAAAATTTTTTTTTTCCTAAGATAGATGATTGCATTTAAAAAGCTCTAACGTTAACGCAAGAGACATATATAGTCGAGGCAGATTTACAAGTAAGAACTGTGACCTATGTTATCCATAACCGAAAGGCTCATAGCATTAATATTGGCTTGGCCACACAGCTAACATGACATTGACACCCCTCCCCCCTCCCCAAGAGGCCCGAACGTGTGGAACTCTCTCTATATTGATTGTTAGGTATGCTTTGGATATATAACCCCCTTGACGAAAATATGTTCTTGCTAGAAGCCTCGAAACTCTTAATACATTTCCATTATTAGGGTCTTTGAATATGATTGTCCCCCAAACAATTTGTTTGTTGTTGCTTTGATATTCGGAAACAGTCTACTAAATTTGACAAAGGATGAAAAGCACAGGGTAAACTTTAACAAACACCCTTAAACTATGACTTTTTAAACTCGGTAAGCTAATTTATTAATTTGGGCAAATCCACCCCTATCTTTAGGTCATACCTGAAAAAACCAACCCTTTAGTTAGTTGTCTGTTACTCTACCTAACCAGAATACACACGCCCTATGCACGATCCCTGAATCTATTATACTAGATGAACAAATTGGATCACCGATGCTGATTATACCCAGTGAATTTACCCGCTCCTAAGTCCAATCACAAAGTCTTTACATGGAGACATGGACGACGGCGGCAAGGAAGGATGACGTTCACCTACATGGCTGCAGTTGCTGTGATAGTGTGCTTGATAGCGATGACTGCCATGGCTGTAGCAACACTATTAGAAACACGCGTATTAGTGACGAAATATTAGCGACAGAAATTTTCGTCCCTAATTAGCGACGGAATCACAAAATTAGCGATGGAAACCGTAGCTTAATTAGCGGGTTTTTAAATTAGTGGCGGAATTAATTCCGTCGCTAATTTCCATTGCTAAATGAAGGAATATTCGAATATTCCTTTCTTCCATGGCTAAAAATCTCGGTAAAAACGTTGGAATATTAGAGACGGAGGGTCCATCGCTGAATAACATGTCATCGTCGCAAATTAGAGACGGTGCTTCCGTCGCTAATTATCTTTTAAAATTAGCGACGGAAGTTCCGTTGCTAATATTCCTCATTTTTTCCCTAGTTAACCCCCCTTTCCCAGGCCCCCCTCTTCTCCCCTTTGTAGACCCCCCCTTAAAAAAAAAAAAAAAACGAACCTCTCCCTCTCTCTCATCAAATTACTCTCTATCTCTCTCTCTCACCTTCTCGATCTATTCTCTCTCACTCTCTATCTCGGGCAACTGCAACCAGCAACCACCACCGCCACTACCGCCCGCCGCTCACCGCCACTGCTATTGCCGCTGCTACCGCCGTTTCATGGCTCTATTTTCTCAGATCTTTCTCTCTCTTTCTCTCACCCTTACCCGTGCGCTAGTAAGTTCCTTCTACTCCTATTTTTCCTTTTTAATTTAATTTTTTAATTTAGTTTTTATTAATTTATTTTATAATTTTGCTTTGTTTGTCTCACTGTGAACAAGGTACTCGCCCCCCCCTTCTGCCTCTCTTTCTCTCTCATTAACAGACAAGTTCCTAAATTTTTTGCTTATTTTCTATAATTTTTAATTTTTTTGTTATATTGTATGATATTTATGTGTTATTTTGTTAATATGCTTTAATGAATTGTATGAAATTGCAAATGTTGTAATCTTCTAATAATTTTGGTGTATTTTTTAAATTTCAAAAATTAGTTTTTTAATTTTTTTTTGCTATTTATGTAATTATTTAATTACAAATGTGTTGTTTTTGTAATTTCCTAAATGTTTTAGTATATTTTTTAAAATTTTCAGAAACATTTTTTTATAGTTATTTATGTAATTATTTTATAAATTTAAGAAATTTGTTATTTTTTAATTGTATAAAATTGCAAAACTGTTTTATAAATTTTATTTTGTGCTGTTATTTATGTATATTTAAAAATTTTAGATATCTTTTTTTTTTATGGTTTGCCAAGTTGAATGAAATTGCCAAAATTGTTAATGTGTTGTTTTCGAGTTTTGTTGAATGATGTATTGATGCATGAATTTATTTTAACTTTTTTTTTTAATGATGTTGATGTAGTGTATATATGGTGTATGTTGTCGTTTAGAATTAAAATTGAAAGAAAAAAATCAATAAAGTAGCGCAAGATTATGCTAGTATATATAAATTTATTATCAGTAGAATAATGTTAAAATATTCATCATTAAATTTTTCAACAAATAATAAAAATAATTCTAAAATTTTCATCCCTAGTAATTAAACTTTAAATTGTAGTTAAAAACTAAACCCTAAACAATAACTGTAACCCTAAATTGTATACCCTAAACTTTAAAACCTAAACCCTAAACAATAACGGTAACCCTATTTAAACCCTAATTAACACTAAACCCTAATTAACACTAAACCCTAAACCCTAATTAATCCTAAACATAACCCTAAACCTAAACTCATACCCTAAAACCCTAACCCTAAATATATACCTTATACCATATACTGAAGGATGCTTTAATTATTTTGAAATCGACTGAAATATAGAAGACTCTTCTTGAAAGCATCCAAGGATAACGTAGTTTTCTGAAAGAGGAATTCTTGATGTCATTGTTATCTATCTATCCTTCATTGTTGCCTGCAAATATTGCTGAAAAAGAAGAATTCTCAGCACTTTGGAGTGAGCTCATATTAAAATTATTGTTTACTATTAAATTGATATGACGGTGTTTTACTATTTGTCTTTTTTCTTTTAATGACAGGTTGAGTACGAGAGGAGTATTATGGCGCAGTTGGCTGAGGGTCAGTAATTAGAAATGACCGATCCTAATAGAAATGAGTGGAACGAACCATTATGGGAGCAGATCACCTCTATAGGACAGATAAAGAGGGGCGATAGGGTATACGGGATGGGCGCACACAGGAGATCCTCGCACGTGCCAACCATGGCTTCACGTGCTTCTGGATCGACAGCATGAACTGAGTCCTAGCCGAACATTGACCAGGAGCGCGTCATTTCGTGGTTGGAGACCGAACTTTGTCAAACTCAAAACGAGCTCGTTGACACCCGAAACGAGCTCGTTGACACTAGATAGTCCGTGTCCTAGATGCAGGCCACCCTAGACCGATTTTTTTAGAGTGAAGCCCGTCGGTCTGATCACCCATCTCCCAATCATTCCCGTTTCTGAAATTTATTTCATGACGATTTGTTTGAACAATTTATTTGTTAACACTTGTTTTAACAATTTTAATTTATGTAAATAATTTTGTAATTAATTTGTATTGATTTGTGGTATGTTTTAATTTTTGGAGTGTTTTCATTAATATCATGTTATTTGTTGAAATCAGGTAAATTTATTTATTTAAAAAAAAAAATTTTTAGCGTCGAAAATTTTCGTCACTAAATTTTCCGTTGCTAATTGGATGACCCTGTTTCCGTCGCTAATTAGTGATAGAATATTCCGTGTCTAAATTCCGACCGATTTTTTCAGAGTGAAGCCCGTTGGTCTGATCACCCATCCCCCAATCATTCCTGTTCTCGAAATTTATTTCATGACGATTAGTTTGAACAATTTATTTGTTAACACTTGTTTTAACAATTATAATTTATGTAAATAATTTGTATTGATTTGTGATATGTTTTACTTTTTGGAGTATTTTTATTAATATCATGTTATTTGTTGAAATCAGGTACCAAAAAAATTTTTTTTTAGCGACGAAAATTTCCGTCACTAAAGTTTCTGTCGCTAATTGGATAACACTGTTTCCGTCGCTATTTAGACACGGAATATTTTGTCACTAATTAGCAATGGAAAATTCCGTTTCTAATTTTCGTCACTAATTAGCGACGGAACGTATTTAGCAACGGTTTGTAACCATTGCTAATTTTCATCGGTAATTTAGCGACGGAAACCATTTTCGTTGCTAATTTTTGACGGAAAGGCCCCCATCATCAAACAACAACCATTTCTTTTGAACGGTGTTCCATTGCTAATATGAATTTAGCGACGGAATCATGCAATTAGCGACGGGAATTTTCGACGCTAATGTTCATTTTTCCAGTAAGTGCAACAGTGGTAGCGCAGCGGCTATGCTCCCATACAAAATGGGTGGTGAAACTCTCCTCTAGTGATTTGAAGATTAATCTGCAAAAACTTGGGGGGGGGGGTGTTGGACGTATGCCAATTGCATGATAGTCATTTGGGTTTTTGTTATTAGAAATAAATGCAGGGTATTGATGTCTTTTCATGTCTTCCGTTACTTTTGTTATCTAACTGAGTCAAGTGGACTAACTGACTCAAGTTGATAGTTTGGGGGTGTATAAAATGTTCGTACATAGTTTAAGGTTTTTATTATTATTTTTTTAAGTTTACCCTAAATAATATTTAACATACATCCATTTTAGTTTGAATTAATAGCAAAAGTAATCTTCAAACTTTGCTTAAGGGCTCACTATGCCATTTAACTTCCAAACTGACAAAAACAAACTATTCATTAGGGGGCCAAAAAAAAAAAAAAACATTACCGTTAGTTACACGCTAAAAAATTAATAAAAGTGCTACTACGTAGGCAAAAATTAGTTAACACAATTGAGTAGTTTGTCCTATTAATCATACTCACTGACTTTTGTGTAGACTCAACATCATATTACGCACACATACCTAGCTAATTTTTGCCTTCTCGTATAATTACGTCAAAAAATGGTCAAAGAATGAACTTCTCAGTTTTGGTGAAAAACTAAAAATTGACACTTATTTTGATTAATTTCTCATCCCAATCTATGTGACAAATAGTTAAATATCGAACAACTTAGTATGTGATGTTACTATTTAAATTAGCACAAGCTTGATACCTAAAAAAACGCATACCTATTCGCTTTTGTAGAGAAACTTTTGTATCCACGTCATTTTCCTATTCGCTTTTTGTGTGTATGGAGAGGGAGGGGGGAATGGAGGGAGTAATGAGTATGTATATTAAACTCTCTCCAAACTTTCCTTATAAATAAGAAGTTTGCCATTGAGAGTTTGAGAAGAAGAAGGCCAGAGAGATGGAAATCAAGAAAGAGGAGGAAGCTCTGGCAACAGAGGCACCATTGGCACCGGTTACTGCCAAGAGGAAGGTCCGAAATGACCTGGAAGACTCAATTCCAAAGCCTTGTAAGTTATACTCTAGATCGATCTCTAACATCATTCTGAAATTTTGATCTTAATAGTAATGTGCTCTGTGATCTGCCCGAGGAGGATACCGGGCACCAAGATGTTACGCCTATATATAGAATTGTTAAATGTGCTTGATCGATCAGTACTGCCTTCCAAGTTGAGTCTCAAAGTGGCATGATTAATTTTTTCCTTCAAATTATTAGTTAATGATGGCTTTTTAACTCATTGACTTTGCTTTCTTTTTCTTTAAAAAAACGCGTAATTAGATTTGGCTAGAGCTTTGGTTGCCCTGGATACAGAGCATCCCTACGGAACACCTGGACACAAGAACCATGGAATGAGTGTGCTTCAGCAACATGCAGCCTTCTTTGATCAAGACAACGACGGAATCATTTATCCTTGGGAGACTTTTAAGGGTAAATAATTAATGCCTGTTACTGTACTCATCATGTTCAAACTGATATCATCTGATCCTTAATTGAATTAACTCTTCAAGTTTACTAATTAACCATTACCATCTCTCTCTCTCTTTCTCTCAATCAGGTTGTCGAGCAATCGGGCTTAATCCATTAGTCTCTTTAGTTACAGCCATCCTTGTCAATGGAGTGTTTAGCTATGTCACTCTGCCGGTTAGTTTATATTTAATCTTTACTTATGCACCAACTGTAAGCTGTATTTTCAAGTTACCTATTGAATACCTATTGTTGTGTCCTTTGCATTGTTTCATTTCAGTCTTTTGTCCTCAGGCACTTTTGATCTCACCAGGTTATTGTAGCCAGAACATTAATTTTCTGAAAATTCATACGATTATGTAATTGTAGTATTAATTTTCTGAACATTATCATCTCTATGGCCCTTTTGACCTCTCTGGTATTTTCTTTATTAAAATTTTTCACTCCTGCGATACTATATATATATATATATATATATATATATATATATATATATATTTATTTATTTATTTTAGGGATGGATTCCTTCTCTTCTATTTCCCGTCTACGTAGAGAATATACATAAAGCGAAGCATGGTAGTGACTCTGGAACATACGACACTGAAGGAAGGTAACATGTGTGTATATATATATATATATATATATATATATATATATATATTATTCTTTTGTCATGATTTCAATGATGAAGCTTCAAAATCTGCTGCTTCACATATATATATATATATATTGTTGAATTTTCAGGTATCTTCCAGTCAACCTTGAGAATATGTTTAGCAAGTATGCTCAGACGGTGCCTGATAAGCTCACCCTAAAAGAGCTCTGGCACATGACAGAAGGAAATCGAGTTGCATATGATTTCTTAGGATGGTTCGTTTTAAGGCCTCAAACAAATCTTGTTCACTTCAAGTTTTCTTTTACTCTTGTGTACTTGCCCATTGTGTCTCGTTTTGAAATGGCAGGATTGTTGCCAAGGTGGAATGGGGGCTCGTGTATTTGATTGCTAGGGACAAAGACGGTTTTGTGTCAAAAGAAGCTGCTAGAGGAGTGTTTGATGGTAGCCTTTTCGAGTATATTGCCAATAAGCATATGGAAGCCGCAGATAAGATGTCTTGAAGCAATATGGACTAGCCCCCATGAAGTGTTTCAGGAGATTTTTAGTTTTTAATGACTCAGTAAGTAAATAAAGTACAACAACATACGGTTTTGTACATGTATACGTGCAGCTTGTAACATGTGTAAATGCAAGTTCACTAGTTAATTTGACTTGCTGTCATCAATATTTTTTTTTTTGCAAAAGCTACTAGTGTCAATATCCTCTTCTTTAAAGTACATGCTTATATAGAGCCTTAAAATGCTGACATTTCAGTTTTGGAATATGGTTGGGAGGGGGAATGATCAAATTCCTTAACTAGTTTGGATGGGGTAGTGTATCTCGAGAGCTTGATTTTCAGATTAGCATTTTCATTAGATGTTGCTTTACCATATTAAGAAACAAACACGACCTCTCTCTGGTTTAATGAATCTGTTACTGCAAGTTAATTATCTAGATGTAGTAGTAAATAGGCTGGCATGCTGCTAGAGCAAGGCAGAGTTTCACTAAATGGTGAATCCATTGTCTTGGAAAGATTAATTAGGCTCAAGCGAAGTTTAACAGGCTTGCGGCGACACTTCAGCTCATTTTGGACTACTTCTATTGCTGGTAATGCTTTTAGATTTTGGAAGAGATATCTCCCCTGGGTGATTCATCGAACCAGGATGATTCTTGACCAAGAAAGATGAAGTACAACTTTATGAATTAATGTTAGCCTAATAGCTTATAATGCAGATTCCCTGCAGCTTGTTATCTCTCAAGGGATGAATCCTCTTTTTCTTGTAATCTGCCCTTTTTACTCCTAGCTTCTTTCATTTCAAAAGCCTAGATCCCCTATGGAATCATTTACTCCCCCCCCCCATCCCCCATTCCAAAATTGAGTATCTATTATTTTAAAATTTTTGTTCCAAAGCGAACGTCCTTTTTGTTACAAAGTTACTAAATTCACCAATGTCAACTATCATATTTCAATATGAACTTGCAATGTTATAAGGTAGACAACAAGAGTATTTATGTATATGTGTTACTAAAATAGTTTAAAAAATCAACTTTCTTAATTTTCTTGAAAAACCAAAAATAGACACTCATTTTGTGATGGAGGGAGTAACTGCTTTGGTTCCATATACTCAATGAGCTCAATACTGATCGATCTTGCACGGGTATGAAGCCACTGCATTAAAGAGGTAATCAAATTGCTCGGAAATTCCCCTTTAGTGAAATCACTTACTAACAAAGAAAACATCACTCAAAGGAAAAGACAATTCTACTAAAGGAAATACGTACCAAATTCTCTATAAGAAATCCAAAAAATGCAGAGAATGGCTGCCAGATCAGAGGTTCCAAATCCTACACTTGGTGCACTTCACGAACTGGCCTAAACCTGAAAGCTTATACGCCAGTGTACATTTCTCTAATTTTCATGTGAAGAAAAACGCGAGGATGACTCACTATTGAAAGTGACCTAAAACCATAACCAAGGCCAGATAGCTGCATGAAAGTGACCGAAAACCATAACCAAGGCCAGATAGCTGCATGACTGCGACTAATGTATAATCTTCCAGTAACATGTATGAACTCCTCCCCTGAATTTGTATATTTGAATGCCTTGATTATGGGCAGGACCGAAAATAATGTACGTTCTTACTTGTGATTTTAATGGGTTCAGAACCTAAAGGTTCATACTTTCTTCGATTCATCTGTAATAAACTCAGATGATGAAATATTTAGCTTAACTCCGATCAATCTTGATTGACTAATACAATTGAAAGATGAGAAGTAAAAAGTGAAGAATTCACCACCTTGAATTCCGAAGAAGAGTCCACACGGTCAACTGACAAGACTCTTTCAGGTTCTTGGAGAAGCCAAAACAAGCCATTTGATATATCTTTCCGATCGATGGGTTTAGTGGAACAAGTGTGTTTAATTAGAGGGTATTTATTATCCATGGCCGAAACAGTCTCTAATTAAGCTCATTCATTTCATGATATGAATCCTGGCCTGCATGCTTAATACAAAGACAATTGTGAGAGGAAAAGGGGTTAGAGATGTAGATTTGAATTCATTGCGTTCTTTTGCGCTCCAAAGGATTTTTGATTTGAATATATGAGTAAGCAGTAGCAATTGATGATGATGATGATGCTGTTAGAGAGGTGGGGGCTCACAAGTTGGTTTGAAAGTCAGCAGACAAATCTACTAGACTACAAACCCCCTTGCTTAATTACTGTGGGCCACACCCTGGCATTTCTTCTGAATCTATATGTATTGGCCACTAAATTTTTGTACCAAATTAATTTGATGACCGGGCTTTAGTAAGTGAATAAAAATTCTTGTCACCTCATTTAGTGTATTAGATCTCTTTAAGTGGTCTTCATAACATTACTTTATATTCAGTTTCTATCTTATTTTTACACAAGATATATATTTGGTCGTTCAAAGTTTGATAACTTGATCTTATAAGGCTTATAGCTAGTCTAATGACTGAATATTAGTCTTTGAAAATATGTAAGTATACATGTTAACGGTTCAATCTATGCAATTAGCAATCTCTCAACTTTGTTTGGTTTTGTTGGAGAGGGACGTACATTCAGCAAACTTTAAGGGACTTAATTTATCCTTGTAAGTGGGTCCAAGGTGAACCTTTTGCGATAAGATTAATCTTCCCTTGGCTACTAGCTTTCTTTTTTAAAATTTGCAATACGGTCACTGGACTACAATATTATTTAAGTATGCCATTATATTGAGTTTACGGTCCCAATTTGCTCAATAAAATCAAACTATTGTTCAAAAAGAGTGTAATTGTACTAAAGGTGTTGTTTATTGAGTTTTTCCCTTATTGGTTGTTAATTAGGTTTTTGTGGGGTGGAGATTTATGATTCAAACTGTAGAGATGTTGATCTTTATTTTGAAATTTATTTTTTTTGGGTGATGTTAGGTGTTACCTTTTGCTTTTCCAGTTTTGGTGGAGTTCTTCTCTGCCTAGCTTGCACTTCTCTCTCTCTCTCTCTCTCTCTCTCTCTCTCTCTCTCTCTCTCTAGTTTCATAAAGGTTTTTAGAAAGGAACGTTTACTCATGTACACAAACGGCAATACACTTGCTACAACTTCGCGAATTGTCCTATACCTAAAAGCATAGGGCATCCAAAGGTTTATCAAGCCTGCAACGTTATTAGTTTTTTTTTTTTTGGTTCAAGAACCTCGTTACTAGTTTATAAACCTTTTTTTTATATAAACTTATCCACTATAGTTAAACATATAAAAGTTTTATAGCATTGACCCACTAATAAATATTTTATTCTTTTACAATATACATTTAAACTAATATATTCATTTCAAAATTGAATATATTATTTTCAACATAATTTATTAATTTTAGAAAAATACATATTCTGTCCACCAAATTATTTATTTATTTCTTAATTTTATATTTTAAAAGCATTTGGTTGATTGTGGCTTGAGGAGTAGTAGAATCTCTGACATTTGAAGTGTTTAATGAATTAAGAAAATAATAGTTATTCATAACAAAAAAGTGAAATGAAAGAATACGTAGAGTTTTATAAGAAAGTATACTTGAAAGAGCAAAAAAAAATTAATTGGTAGTGTTTAGTGAGAACTTATATCTGAAAGACTGAAATAATGAAAAAGAGTGAATATCAATTTATAGGAAAAAAATTTACTGTTAATTTTCTTTTCTTTTTTTGTTGGTCAGATAACCGTTTTCAAACGACTTTTATATTACCATTGCTATTTTGTGAGAGCAGACCAATTTCGTACATGCTATTGTGCCATATTGTAGAGCCGGCAAAATTAGTCCAGTCTAATGGGCCGACCCAAGCAACCCGATATTATGGGGAGTTTAGGCTTCAATTTATAAGGCCCAAAAAAATTTGGGCATTTTTGGCCCAGTCCAATAGGCCCGTGGGCTAATTGGGCTCGGGCCAAAAAGCCCGATTTTTTCGGGCCAGCTTAGCCCGATACACTTTTATTAAGTTTTCAATCAAACAATTTTTGCTGCTTTAAGTGATCTTTTAGTGTTGTACATGCTGTGTACAAACACAAGTTTATGTGCAATGCTTTTAAAAATAAAGGGAACGGACAGGAGTGTAAATTTTTTGGAATGGACAGGAGTGTATCTTCGAAGTCCAAGACTTGGTTATTTGAAGTCATGAAGTTTATGTTCAATGTTTCCAAGATTAATAAAGGGAACGGACATGAGTGTAAATTATTATTTTTAATTAATATGAAAATATCTCTTATGTTTATGTGCAATGCTTTTAAAAATAATTAGAAAAATGTTTGATTGAGGTTAATGCAAATTTTCAGTCAATTGTTTCTTATGTTTTTAATGTATTTTACACTCCTCCTGTCTACAAACAATTTATATAGTTATATTTTAATTATTAAGATACGACTTATTATTTAGAGATTTTATTTGATAAATAGACTTGTAATGAGTTGTGAATTTTTTTTTATGTGATAACTTGTAAATTTTGTAAAAAATATGTTTTGGTAGAAATTTGGGTCGATTTGGCCCAAAAGCCCGATGACTTATAACTAATGGGCTTGATGTAATTTTTGGTGACCCGATCGATTTTATGTATTTGCCCGATGATGGGGCTGGCCTTCCATGCCAGCTCTTCCATATTGTCAAACATAAATAAAAGAGAAAATATAAAAGGAAAAAGAAGGAGAAAAGGTGGCAGCACCAACAGGTTTATATATATATATATACTCTACGTTTTGCAACTACTATGGTGGCCAAAATTATGAAGCAGTCCATGATGGGGTATAAACCCCTTTATTCAAGCTACTTTTTTACGTACTCGCTTACCTTGAAAATAGACTATTAGTATTTTATTTTGAAATATTTTATTTAAAAAATTTACTTTAAAAAATTATGTTGACTATGCTCAATCATGTAATCTTAACATATTGGCTATGCTCAATTATTGTTTGTTATTATGAGTAACTCTAATGGTATTTATATACTCCTTTCGAATCAGGCAAAAAGTCAATGTACTATTTTGAGATGTTTCATTTTAAAAGTCTACTTTCTAAAATTATGCATTCACTCTCCATAAACTTTTCAACTGTATATATCTTTCAAATGTAGTATAAACATGATAAATATACTTAAGCATTTTTGTAAATATGACCAACTCTAATGATACTTATATATTCTTTAATAATTAAAATTTTCAAACGTGAACACTTTGAGTAAAATAGAGGAAACATTTTTTAATTATTAGATTTTTTAAATATGAATTCTTTGGTGGAACGGAAGGAAGGAGTGTTATGGAGTCATTGCCGTGTATATTTCTAGATCTAATGTTGAGGCAGATTAACAAGTGCGTGCGGGAAACCTAAACCATAACCGAAAGGTGCATTAATATTGGCCAGACAGCTAAGATGGCATCGACACCCATATAGGCCCGAATGTGTGGAACTCTGTTTATTGATTGGTATATGACCCCCTGACAGAAAAATGTTCTTTGCAAGAAGACTTGAAACTCTTATACATTTACATTATTAGGGCCTTTGAATATCATAGTCCGGCAAACAAATGGAGGGTATTGATGTCTTTTCATGCTCTCCACACTTTCATTAACTAAACTGAGTCGAGTGGACTAATTCACTCGAGTCGATAGTTTTGGGGTAAATAAAATGTTTGTACATAGTTCAAGAGGGCTGGGCTTTATTACCCTAAATAAGTAGTATTTAACATACATTCATTTTAGTTTGGGTTAAAGGTAAGTAGCCCACTATATCGATCAACTCTCAAAATGACCAAAAAACAACCAAACTACGTATCTATTAGGTGACCAAAAAAATAAGAAAAATTGAAAGGAAACACTACCGTCAATTACCCATTAAAAAAATAACAAAAGTGTTAACGTGAATGTACGCATTGGCAAAAATTAGCCAACATGATTGAGTAGTTCATCCCACTAATCAAACTCAGTACTTCCGCTAATTTTGTAATGAAAAACTGAAGGTCGTGTGTTTTTTTATTTTTTGCCACCTTCTGAATAATTTGATTGTTTTTTGATTATTTTAAGAGTTGAATGATATAGTGGGCATCTTAAACAAATTTGATGGTTGGTTTTGCCATTAATTAACCCTTTTAGTTGAGGTAATAATATTTCATTCATTAAAATTACTTTCAAGTGTGATTGTGACTTTTAAAATTTCTTAAGAACAATAAAAATTTAGTAGATTTTTTGTCAAAGTTTGATCAAATTGACCAAAAAAAATAAAAATGAGTTATTATTAGATTAGTGAAAGAGATAAAAAAATTTTGTATTCCATCTGCCTCAAAATGAACGTCTATTTTTAATTTTTTTTTGTCCCAAAATAAGTGTTTATTTTTGTATAATTTTACTAAATTCACTTTTCCTAACTATTAATATACTCTAGCGTTGATTTGCAATTGTATATATGTCAATGAAAAGTAAATTTTCTTAATTTTGATGAAAAACTAAAAAATAAACAATTATTCTGAGAATTTTCTCATCCAAATCTAGGTGTCAAATACGTGATTGGTTAGATATGAAATGATTTAGCATGCAATGTCACAATTTAAACTAGCATATGCTTAACACCTAGATTATGATGATGAGAAATTTAATTTGTACAAAATAATTTGTATTTTTATCATTTTCGGAGAGGGAGGGGGGGAATGGAGGGAGTATATTAAACTCTCTCCAAATTTTCCTTATAAATAAGAACTTTTCCATTTAGAGTTTGAGAAGAAGAAGGCCAGAGAGATGGAAATCAAGAAAGAGGAGGAAGCTCTGGCAACAGAGGCACCATTGGCACCGGTTACTGCCAAGAGGAAGGTCCGAAATGACCTGGAAGACTCAATTCCAAAGCCTTGTAAGTTATACTCTAGATCGATCTCTAACATCATTCTGAAACTTTATTTATTTGAATCTTAATAGTGTGCTACTTTGCTCTTGCTCTGTGCTCTGCTCGAGGAGGAGGATGAAATGTTACGCCGGCCTATATATAGAGAATTGTTAATTAAATGTGGCATAATTAATTATTCCCTACAAATTATTTGTTGATGATGAATTTTTAACTCATTGCCTTTGCTAATTTCTTTTTATTTAAAAAAAAAAATGCGCGCAATTAGATTTGGCTAGAGCTTTGGTTGCCCTGGATACAGAACACCCCAACGGAACACCTGGACACAAGAGCCATGGAATGAGTGTGCTTCAGCAACATGCAGCCTTCTTTGATCAAGACAACAACGGCATCATTTATCCTTGGGAGACTTTTATGGGTAAAATCTCGTTTTATGCCTTTTACGTCCGTACTGTATTCATCATGGTCAAACTGATGATCCTTAAGAACAGCACTAACTCTTAAGCTCTGCTAGCTGTTACCACTCAATTATTCGTTTGCCAACTGATCACCGGTACCAACTAAATATGAATTGTTAATTGAATTAACTCTTCAAGTTTACTAATCAACCATTACCATCTCTCTCTCTCTCTCTCTCTCTCTCTCTCTCTCTCTCTCTCTCTCTCTCTCTCTCACTCTCACAATTAGGTTGTCGAGCAATCGGGCTTAATCCATTAGTCTCTTTATTTATGGCCATCGTTACCAATGGAGTATTTAGCTACGTCACTCTGCCGGTTAGTTTATATTTAACCTGTACTTGTGCACCAACTGTAACTAAGCTGTGTTTTAAAGTTAACTATTGCTGTGTCCTTTGCATTAGTTTCATTTCAGTCTTTTGTCCTCTGGCACTATTGATCTCACCGGTTTTTTGTAGCCAGAACATTAATTTTTCGAAAATTCATACAATTATGTAGTTGTAGCATCAATTGAACATCATCTCTATGGTCCTTTTGACCTCTCTGGGTCTTTTCTTAAAATTTTTTCACTCGCTCGATACTCAATATATATTTGTAGGGATGGATTCCTTCTCCTCTATTTCCCATTTACGTAGAGAATATACATAAAGCCAAGCATGGCAGTGACTCTGGAACATACGATACTGAAGGAAGGTAACGTGTGTGTGTGTGTGTGTGTATATATATATATATATATATCTTAATCTTTTGTCATAATATCAATGATGAAGCTTCAAAATCTGAGCTTCACGTATACATATTGTTGAAATTTCAGGTATCTTCCAGTCAACCTTGAGAATATGTTTAGCAAGTATGCCCGGACAGTTCCTGATAAGCTCACACTGAGAGAGCTCTGGCACATGACAGAAGGAAATAGAGTTGCATATGATGTCTTGGGAAGGTTCGTTTTTAAGGCCTCAAACGAATCTTGTTCATTTCGAAATCTCTTTTACTCTTTTGTACATCCCCAATGTGTCTCGTTTTGGAATTGCAGGATTGCTAGCAAGGTGGAATGGGGGCTCGTGTATATGATTGCTAGGGACAAAGACGGTTTTGTGTCAAAAGAAGCTGTTATAGGTGTGTTTGATGGTAGCCTTTTCGAGTATTTTGCCAAGAAGCATATGGAAGTGGCAGATAAGATGTCTTGAAGCAATATGGACTAGCCCCCATGAGGTGTTTCAGGGGATTTTTAGTTTTTAATGACTTAAATAAAGTGCAATGACATGTGATTCTTGTACATGTATATGCAGCTTGTAAAATGTGTAAACGCAAGTTCACTTGTTTGACTTGCTGTCATCAATAAAATGATCCGATCTATCAGCAAGAGCTACTAGTGTCAATATAGAGCCTTAAAATGCATGCTTATATAGAGCCTTAAAATGGTGACATACAGTTTTCGAATATGGTTGAGATGGTGAATGATCAAATTCCATAACTAATTTGCATGAAGTAGTGTATCTCTGACATTTGGAGTTGCAATTGAAAGTGACCTAAAACCATAACTAAGGCCAGATAGCTGCGTGAAAGTGACCCAAAACCATGACCAAGTCCGGATAGCTCCCCTCCTTGATTCTAACCTTAATTAGAAAGGACTATAACACTATAAATACCAAAAACCAACTATAGATATGGACACATTCTCTTTAGCCTACCAAAACTCTGCTGAATTTTCTCGAGAGCATATACTTATTCCCTTGCCAGAGCCTTTTCGCGAGGTCATCCTCCCCGCCTAGCTAGATAATTCGATTTGCAGGTAATGGAGACAAAAAAACAAAAAAAAAAACAAGCAGATATCCAACCTCATTTACAAGCACCTTTTGGAGTGATCTTTTTGGAATTATCAAGTGGTTCTGTTGCTAGGAAAGAAATTAAGCGATTACTTTTTCATTGTCAAAATAGCTTTAAACGAAAACAACCAAACCCTAAATGTCATGATTGGTGTTGACTAGCCACATGCTGACGGTGGTCAAGCTGCCGGCGGCCACGTCCCACAATCATTATTGTTAGCAGTGGCGGATGCACGGCCAAGGGGGGGGCAAGTAACCCCACTAAAAAAATTTAGTTTACAAAACTGTGATTTTTTGGATAGTGACCATACTCAAATTATTTTTTTCCTTTTTAAGTCACGCATAATAGCAACAATGAGGTAAAGACTAGTGGTAAATTGTGATTTCTAAGCTTTTTATGTGATAGTTAAATTTTGTGACCCCACTAAAATATTTTTCTGGATCCGCCACTAATCGTTAGCAAGGTAGCAATCCACAGGCTGGCCAACAACCTCATGCCGATCAATAACTGCAAGCAGGATTACAGTTGTCGACAAGTCAACAGCCCCCTCAGCCAGGGGTTAGGACCCGATTTATACAAGTGGCTACCGTTGCCATTTAGTAATCTACTTACTTTGAACTTGGTGGAACTTGATGCCATGCCCGGAGTCGCCGGAATAACACCGTGGAAAATGTTGGAGGTCTAGCTGGCCGGTGGTGACCTTAGTAGACACCTCAATAACTAGGGAACAGGGGCCGCTGAGCTGAAGGAGCAAGCTCTAGCCCTCAGCAAATTGATCTTTATGAACCAACACTGATCCAGTTGGAAAACCAACAGTGCCAATCCCGAGCATCACTAGTCTTATCACTCTTATCTCAGTATCGTAGGGGTCAACTCGCCTAGAAGGTGAGAGGGCACGGGCACAGAGCACAACTAGGAGCAAATCTCACCAAGAAGCAGAGCAAAGGCGAGCAAAACAACCCCATGACAGTACCGGTAGTCAAACCCCAAGAGGCGGAGCGAGCGAGCGTATTGCGACGATTAGGCCCAAATCCCTCTTGGTGGCAAGAGAGACAGATTCCAGCCCAAAAGGGAGTAGGCGAGAACATAGAAAAGTGTGCGTTGAAAGGAGTAGGCTTAAAACTAATGGTCGCAAGAGAGAATGATCCCTGGCAGACAGGGCGGCACGGCACGCCCTTGACGGGAATATGCAAAGGTCAAGAACCCAACCAAGAAGGCATGTAGGGGAACACACAAGGAGTGTTGATGAGCTCACCGTCAATCGGGGAAAAATAGAACGATCAATACGAGCAGACATCCCGTCAATCGGGAACGACCCGCACACGCTTGAGATGTACTTCATATCAATCAGGAGAATAATGATTAACTCAGGTTGATGTACTTGTAAGCTAGGTTGGACGCCTTGGAGGAAGGTAAATTAGGTGGACAAACGACAAGCTCAGGTTCGCTGTTAGCTAGGTTGGACGTTTTGGATGAAGGCAAAGGTGGACAAACGACAGTTAACGTCAAGTTCAAATCATTCACGGAGTGGAACAGATCGTTACCACCAGACCGTAGCATCACATTTCCCACATTTAAAAAATACAAGGGAAAATCTAATGCGAGAGATCGTGTCATGGCTTAATTAAAAAGGTACATCTTGATTTATTATGCATATTAAGAAAAAGGTTTAATATATAATTTGGTCCCTAAACTTTACACCTTTTTTTAATTTGGTTATAGAACTTTGACATTTCCTATTTTAATCCATGAACTGTCATTTAAGCCTATTGTTCATCCCTCAAGTGACAGTCGTCACTTTAAACGTTAATTTTTTTATAAAATGTCCAAAATACCCTTACTACATGCTGAGTGTGATTCCACGGTGAACAAATTGGGTATTTCAGAATTTTTTTAATGTTTAAAGTGACGGTCGTCACTTGAGGGACGAACCGTAAGTCTTAAATGGCAGTTCAGCGACCACAATAAGAAATGTCAAAGTTTTATAACTAAATTAGGAAAAGGTGTCAAGTTCAGGGACCAAATTATATATTAAACCTAAGAAAAATGTTGGATAGTCATTAGTTTCTTAAAATTTCAAATCATTGTGTGACCACCATTTCAAGTCGTGTTATATGATATGACACGATTTTTCATTAAGTAATGCTATGGGTACTTAAAGAGTACCAAATTTTTTGCATCAAATGATGTGTCAGCTGATGTGGTATAAAAAATAAAATTAAAAATCATAATTAATGCATTACATCAGTTGCCACATCAGTTGACATATCATTTGGTGCAAAAAAATTGGTACTTATTAGATACTTATAGCATTACTCTTTTTTATTTATATTTTTTTCTTTTGTTTTATAATTTCTCATAATACTAATTTTTTTGATATTTAAAAAGTTTGTTGTTAACTAGAATTAAACGTTAAAGTAGTAGAGATAGAGGTAGTGATTTTCTATTGAGCAACGATAGAGTAATCGCCCATATCAACACATTGTATTAATCGCACACTTTAGCGTGTTGCTCCTTAATGCAATGTACATATCACACTAAAGCATGCGGTTGATACAATCTATTGATATTCTTTTTCAAGAGCAATCAGTAATTAATAGTTCGTTTGGTGCAGCGTTTAAAAAACGTAACGTATTTCAAAACACAGATTTATCAAAACGCGGCTTTTCTCTTAAATGTGTTTGTGATATCACTTGAAAACATAATTTGTTTTTCTTAGCAGCGTTTTAAAACCTGCGTTTTGGGAAAAAGCTGAAAATTCCAGCGTTTTAAAACGCAGCATTTTGAAAACGTAGTTTTTTCAGCTGCAGCACTGAAATACATTTTTTGCAAATAAGTTGTGTTTTATCCCTGCGTTTTGGTTAAAACGCACGACCAAACGGGCTCTGAGTATAATAGAGTAGTTACTATAATCAATCATGGCGCACATGATTTGTGTGTGCCTTTTTTTTTTTTTTTTTAATCTTTTCTTGTAATACCTTTTAATAATTTATAATTAATTTATGATTTATTTAAGAATGTATAGACTATAATTTCTCGTAGTTTTATTTTAATTTAAGATGGGTGATTACATATTGTAACTAGTAACTATGATTATATGTGAATGACATATATACAACTTGACAATTAAATAGGTCAATTTGTTTATTGTTAGGTCATTATTGGTAAAGAAAGACTTCATTTCAAGCCTTGTGTGTGTGTGTGTGAGTGTGTTATCTTTGTTTTTTGCTCTCTTCTGATTAATTAGCATTTTCTTTCTCTGTTCATACATATACTAAACAAAACTAGTTATTCTACCCGTGCTCCGCACGGGTTTTTTTTTTAGAATATTCATACCAAATTATAAATTAATTAATAAACTTCTTATTTTTGATGTTAATATTTTATATAAAATGCATATCTTTTATAGTAATGCTGGAAAGCAATAATATTTAAGCAAATATAGAGAGATTTTGATATACTAAAAGTATTTTAATGGTCAATACTTTTATTAATTTATTAAAAGTATTTCTCTCTACCCTTAGCCCTAGCTACCATTTTTGTTTAGCATTAGCTTTACTCTTGAAAAAAGAAAACCTAAAACAATCAAATGCCAAAATCAAGAGCAAAATAAAAACCAATTTATATCGAGTAGCAAATCTCAAATTTAAAATCAATACAAATTGAAAAAAAAATAGAACAAATAAAATCATATAAAAAAATAAAGCAGAAATAAAAACTAAAATAACCTAAACAAAAACCAAATTAAAGCAACAATCAAGATCTTAAACAACATAAACACTTAAACAGAAATCAAAATTAAAACTAAAAACAATACCAAAACCAAAAATCACAGTCAGTCAAAATCAATTATTTTCATCTAAATAGAAACAAAATACAAAAATCAAAACCAAAACCAAAACAAAAACAAAAAAAAAAAAAACAAAACCAAAATCAAAAGCACAATTATAACAAAATTGTAATCAAGAACCATGAACCAGAAATGAAAACTAAAACAAATCTAGGAATCAATAACCAAAAGTTGAAACTAAAATCCTATTTAAAATCCAAAATGAAATAAAAAATAAAACTAATACAAAAATCATTAGATGAACAAAAATTAAATGTTAAAAAGCAAAACAAATCATGAGGACCAATGTCAATAGAGAAATCAAAACTTTGGTACTATCCAAAAAAATGAAAACGAAACCAAAATTAAAGCAATTAATTAATTAACCTTACATCAAAACCAAAACCAAAAATAAGCACCGAAATCGCCTAATACGGGTCTTACCGTAGCACCTTTGCGTGCCATTATAACAACTTAATGAACTTTTGAGAAGGCCACCACTTGGAGCTATAAGGAAGGGAAACCGTTCGAGGAGGTTTAAATGTTAGGGTTAGGGAGGTTGGAAGGGAGATGGCGAAGGCAGATATTGGTGGCGTTAATTGCGCGGCACATTTGGGGAGGGCGGTGATTTCGTCACATGAGGCGGTGGTTTCGTGGAAGCGACGGTGGGCGGCGGGGATCTTGATTAATTCGGGGTAAAGTTTTGTAGCAAGTAGGCTGGTGAACAGGTTAGTAATTTTGGAGATAAAATAGGGCTGGAGGCTAAGGTTTGAGAGAGAGGCCGAGGTTATGCATTTTATTATTAAAGGCCAACACTAAACATTTTTTTCTGACTCTTGGAGCACTGCATCCGTTTCCATCTGATTAATTCTCAATTAACTCAAAGCCTTTTGCTATTATTAAATAAATTTTTTCTTGTGTAATGTATTTTATCAAAAGTAAAATCACTTAACTATATCAACTTATATAAAACCTTTTGTATCCTTCAGTGCAATTATAGTAGGGATTAATACCCAATATCATAGCTATTCAAATTAGGTATAATTATTAGATAATGGCACAATTAACAATCATCAAAGTTGGAGGTTGAAATGACACTCTTGCTAGGAGACTTGAGAATGCATCTTTAAAAAAAAGATGTGAAGCATATTCATAAAATATAAATGGTTAAGTTGGTCTAGTGTGATTTTTCATATTTCAATGGTGTGGGTTCAAATCTCATTGGTATCAACACTTTTTTTCCTAGCTTTTCATTTTCTAGCCAATAGCTAAAGTTCTTCTACTAATGTATTTGAAGAATGTTATATACCACAATATTATATCTATAATCCTATAGCTAAAACTATTAGCTAATGGCATCTTCTCTAGAATTTTAAGAGTCAAGCCATGAGAATGAAGCTTTATCAAAATGTTATGAGGTGGCAAACTCACATGCCTCCTCACCAACTATATATATATATATATATATATATATATATTTATGTTGTAATTTGCATCTGGATCTTGCTATAGTACGTTTTGTCTCAATTTTGGCATGTGCTTTAATTTCTTAATTAATTTTTTTTTTTTTCAAATAAGTAAGAATCATATATATTGCAGTACTTGTGCAGGTGAATCTAGGCATGCAGCTATAGTGTTTTCTCAATATTGGCTTGTACTCTTTTAATTTTATTTTCTATATATGTAATCAATTTGATGAACACTACTTAATGAATGTTATGCTACAAAAACAACAAAATGAAAAATATGTGGCCACTCGTTTTTCGTTAAAAATTGTTAATTTAGGTTTTACTCCATTAATTAACAAATTAATTAATTCTTCATTTTGGTTTAATTCTTCTTTTTGTTCAAATTACCAAACCTTGGGTGGCGATCGAGAAATCTTTTGCTCCAATAAATATATATATAGGTGGATGATGTCTAAGATTGTTGTGTACTATTTAATTATTAATTACGCCTTTCTGATCAATGTCAAATTTAAAGCAATCTCATCGATCTCCCGGTCCCTCACAACACATTGTGGCGAGCCTAGCTTGGGTTGGAGGAGCTTAACCCCTAAACTTAAGGCTTTTAATTTCTTCATACTTATCAACCAACCACCCAGCCCCTTAATTTTACACATCTAACACCTATATATGATGATGGTGCTTTCTATTTATGTTGCGAGAGTGATTTTAATTGGCCTATATATGCATGCCCTATACTCTTTCTATTTAATTAGTATATATGTTTTTATTTCTTTAAATTTATCTTCTTCCTTTTAAATTTCAAAAGCTAGAAGGGCTTAATTTCTCTTCCTACCATTAATATATATAGTTATGGATGTTTGTAATCAGTTCTGGATCTTTTACTTTTAATTTCGCATTTTGCATTCTCTATGCATGCGTCCCAATTGTATATAAGGTTTATTTTAGGAAACAATTGTTTCAAATTGAGTTTCCTCTTTTCGATGAAGTTACTAAATTAATCTTCTGTTACCGAATCAATGTCTCAATGTTCTGAGTAGATTATTATTCCTTGCTTTGAGCACGTCATGATAACTATTAGCAATTGAGAAGAAACCTTTTGAGTACGTATAATATTGATTAATTTTAAAGGACTATTTTAAAATTTGATGTGCAAATCACAAAAGGCAGTCCGTGCTCGTGCTTCTTCTATATATAGAAACTAATTAAAGAGGATCATATGATATTGACAAATCGATAAGAAAAGGAAGCCATTGGAGAAATTAAAAAAGAAGAAGAAGAAGAAGAAGAAGAGAGAGAGAGAGATGGCAATAAACAACGTAGAGGATGCATTAGCAACAGAGGCACCTTTGGCACCACTTACTGGCCAAAGAAAGGTGAAGAGTGACTTGGATGACTCCCTTCCGAAGCCCTGTAAGTTCTACCCTACCCCTACTACTACTATTTCTTTTTAATTACTCCTCTACTGTTGAATCTCAATTTCTTGAATTTTGCTTTGTTGTTGGATTAATTTATATATATACTCGGATAATTTTATTTTTTTGTTCATACATTACATATATTTATGTTGTACTAATTATAGATTTGGCAAGAGCTTTGGCTGCCCCGGATACTGAACATCCCGAAGGAACACCAGGACGTAGGCACCATGGGAAGACTGTGCTTCAGCAACACGTATCTTTCTTTGATCAAGACAATGATGGCAAAATTTATCCTTGGGAGAGTTTTCAGGGTACACTACGTAATTCTTGATCAATCATGTTAAGCTTAACCTTACTTGATTACTTTCATCAATATGCATGGAGATTTACTGCTGCATTCATGTCCAACTGATGTAGTATATCCTCTTTCCAAAATGGACCCAGTCTTGGGCCCTTTAGTTACTATTACTCGATTATAAGCTAATTTGCAAACTTTAGCAGTACTTCTTTCTTGTAAACCCCCCAATATGCCAATTAAATGTATTGTCCATTGAATAAACGTCGTTCAAGTTTTACTAGCCAATTTGTTTAGTTCGCAATGGTGGGAGAAGTTAAATGTTTTGAATACGGCGAGAGAGGTTTGAAGGTCTTTAGTTGATGTTGTTGTTGGTTTAGGGAGGGTGGGGGATTGTTGTCAACTTTGAAATAACCCTGCTTTGGGTATTTTTCTTTCTTCTTTTTCATCCCATTGAGTGATTTGAAGTTTATTCTTAACGAGAATGATTCAAGAAATTGAAGAATCAAGGATAAAGATCAACTATATCTTCATTGATTGATATCGAAGACAAGAGCAATACAAAATGGGTTTTACAAAGCTTGAAAAGAAAGCTCCCTAACACCAGCTATGTATTCTCGAATCTCTCTAAATTAATTACTACGTAACAGACCAACTGGGTAGTATATATATATAATTACAATTGTATCCTTCCAACTGAAAACTGTCTTAACAACTTGGCTTATCTCCAAACATCAACTTGTGGTAGCTGGACAACTTGTAACAACCTCTGCCGATCGTGCTTCACTCCTGGCACTAGCATTTGATCACTGCAGCCTTGGTGGACTTGATTAATGTGATGTGCCTTCTTCATGTTTTCTTGTGTATAGTCAACAATTCTCCTTTCTTTAGCCTCTTCTGTTAACATTACTCTCTTTCTCTCGATCAGGATTTCGAGCACTCGGGGTCAATGTACTTGTCTCTCTTATTATGACCATCCTTATCAATGGTTCACTCAGCTACTCCACTTTGCCAGTAAGTAATTATATTTCAATATACACTTATGCACAAACTTTAAGCTGCATGTACTTTGTGAAGCCCTAAGGGGCATGGGAAGAGATTGGAAATTGATACTTAACACTTTGTGAAGCCCCCTTTGTCACTTTGTTTAGGGCTTTGCCAGTAACCTTGTATTTAAAAGTCATCAAGTCAAAGTGTATATATATATATATGATGTTTAATTTAGCTAGAAAATTAATTTTTAGAAAAATCATATACTTATATTTAGTTGTACTAGCTAACTGGGCATCATCTTTTTCTAGTATTTTATCAATACCTTTGAAACTTCATTTTGTAGGGATGGATTCCAAATCCTCTTTTTCCCCTTTACATAGAGAATATACACAGAGCCAAGCATGGTAGTGATTCTGCAGTATATGACTCAGAAGGAAGGTCATTGCACGAGTATATTATGATTGAGTCTTTGATATATTAATTATCAAGTTTAGTAATGTGCTTCCCGGTTCATGCATGGTTGAAATAAATAAATTTCAGGTTTGTGCCAGTGAATCTTGAGAATATATTTAGCAAGTACGCTCGAACGGAGCCTGATAAGCTCACACTGAAAGAGATCTGGAAAATGACAGAGGCAACTCGAGAGGTGTATGATGTGTTTGGATGGTTAGTATACTATACATTAAGGGGCCGGCCTCATCAATTAAACAATTTCTTTCTCGGTTACCAAGTACGTAGTGTACTGTCGATGATCCAATCTATCTGAATCCATTTACTAATCAATTTGGGTATTTGTGGGAAGTGCAGGGTTATTAGCAAGATAGAATGGGGGTTCTTATATTGGGTTGCTAAGGACAAGAACGGATTTGTGTCAAAAGAAGCGGTTAGAAGTTTGTATGATGGTAGCCTCTTTGAGTATTTGGCCGACAAGAACAAGAAAGGGGCTTCCAATTAAGTATAGAAGCAATATGGACTAGCTACGTACGTACGTCCCAGGATGCATGAGGACGTGTTTCTCCAATTAATAGCTAGTTTTAAATGTCACTATCTGCGCTTAAATAAGAACAAGGATAATGCTGGCTTAAATGTCCATGTACGTATATGTAAAAGATGTAAAACTGTACTATATATTGGGTACAGTGACCAAATATTGATTTTGGGTTTTGGTCAGTATGATGTTAGTTTAGTATTGTACTCATGTCAGAGGAAGCAGTGCACTGTATTTATCGTATTTATTTAGCTTTTATAAAAGAAACCATTTAGTGAGATTCGGTAATTGTTCTATTGGTTAGAGCCTCACTCCTTGCTTTTGATCCCAGGGTCGAATCTCGTTGGGGGTCTTTGGGGGTTTAGGGTAGATTTAAGATAAATTTAGGATATCAAAAAAAAAACCATTTAGTAAGATATATAATGGTATATTTATGTAATTAAGTTGTGTCTTGAATTTTTAGATTTCTTCAAGCGTGGATAACCGCATCTCTATTTCATTTTCGTAGCAAGATGTAAGGGATTATGCTTCTTTTAGGTTGTTTTGTGAAACATTTATTGAAGTTAGGGTTCCTTGAATATTCTTGAATTATGTTTTTTGATTGACATACCCGATCGACCACGTGTCGGTAGTTGCTTTTGAATCCATCGGTTGTCATTTTCATTTTGTATCTCAGATATGATATTAGTTTCATAAATTTCAAGCAATAATTTGATATTACGTGAAATACCTTTTGGCTTCGAAAAGTTGATTTGATTTAATAAATTATATTGTGTGGTAATACTTTTGTATCAAAATCCTCTATGATCGAACAACCCTGTTACTGGGTTAAAGTGACATTTGGTGATTTTTTTAGGTAATTAGTTTTCTCTTGATGATGTTGGTTGATCACACCAAAATGAATACTAGTGATCACGTCAGATCCACATATGTAGCTAGTCTGTAAGTAGGATGCCCCGGCTCTCAAAGGCTTGTCTTGCTAGAATTTGTCTATCACATAATAACTAATAACACAGAAACCACCATTAAGAGTTGGAGGTTTGACCCGACAAATACCATCAGGCATAAGAGTTAGTACCGTGATAAATATGAGGAAGGTGATAAGTGTTTATGGCCACAACCCTCTAAATAGTACTCAAAGGAAGAGTAAATGAGAGTTTATTGAAGGCAAGTGAATAAATGCAAATGGACAGCACTTGGGTATGTTTTTAGGAATAAATGTGATTTTTTTTGTAAATGAATGTGATACCTTGTATTTATAGCTAAAGGTGGCATGTACTTGTCCACCTGATTTCTTGGGATTGAACTGCTCATTAATGGGGCTAATGCTTTGTCAGAATAAAGCATATAAATCGAAGCTTCCGTCTTGAGAAGAGGAGGAGCTCATTAATGCCGCCGTAGCTTCGCCTTAAATGAATGTTTTCCTCCAATAAGAATGTCTTGCTTCTTTCCGGTTGATGTAGCGGAAGCCCTAGCAAAGTAACGATAGTATCAACGCTGTTGAGATTGCGCACGACTACCAGCGATTGATCTTCCAAATCCTGTTGAGTGTAAAACCTACCACGATTTAGGCATCAATTCCCGTTGATTCAAAGGAATATCAAAAATTGGAATAAATGAGAGATCTCCTATAATTATTGACACTCCAACAATAATTTTATTAATTAATCAAAACGTTCTTTAAAACATTGACAAGAACCCTTTATATAAGGTAAGAGACTCAACAAGGTAACTTCTAAACTTAAGGAAGAAGAAAACTAGAGTCATAATCAAAAAGGAAAACAAAATACTTTCTAAATAAAGAAAATTAGAATCCTAATTAAAAACTGATTCCTAATCCTAATAAAAGAATAAATTAAATACTAAATGACTAATAATACTAGGAGATCTATATATAATGCTACTTAAAATAGGAAATTAACCTAATAAAAAAAAACTAATATTCGAACAGTAGCTCTTCCAGCATAAGGCGTGGGCATGCCTTATCAGTTATACGATTTAGTTCCATATTGATCCTCATCATTCTCCCTTTATTAGAGAAAACTAGACCTCGAGTTTTAAAGTGGGGAAGAACGAAAGTCCAAGAAACCATCCATTGAAGCTTGTGGTTGTCTTCAAATTCTTGTTGTTTCGTGACGTCATCATCGTAAACTGGAAGAACATACCAATCACTGATTCTTTCTTCGTCATATATAGGCAGTTTGTTCAAATCACGTGTGGACTCCTCACAGATCATTTGTGGTTCAAACCAATCTAGAACAATCTCTTCATCATAGATTGTCGGTTGAGACCAATCAACTAAGGGTTGTGGAGTAGGTGTACTGGTAAAAGGTCAAACATTGTTAATAGAGAATATATATATATATATATATATATGTATGTATGTATGTATATATATGAACTGGGCAGAAACCAAAGTAAACGATTGGATCGGTTTCCTATGATACCAACTAATGTAACGGAAGCCCTAGCAAAGTAATGATAGTATTAACGCTGTTGAGATCGCGCACGACTACCAGCGATTGATCTTCCAAATCATGTTGAGGTGTAAAACCTACCACGATTTAGGCATCAATTCTCGTTGATTCAAAGAAATATCGAAAACTGGAATAAAGGAGAGATCTCCTATAATTATTGACACACTAACAATAATTTTATTAATCAATCAAAATGTTCATTAAAACATTGACAAGAACCCTTTATATAGGGTGAAAGACTCAACAAAGTAACTCCTAAACATAAGGAAGAAGAAAACTAGAGTCATGATAAAAAAGGAAAACAAAATATTCTCTAAATAAAGAAAATTAGAATCATAATCAAAAACTTATTCCTAATAAAAGAAAGAAATTAAATACTAAATGACTAATAATACTAGGAGATCTATAATGCTACTTAAAATAGGAAACCTAATTAAAATAAAACTAATATTCGGACAGCAGCTCTTCCAGTATAAGGCGTGGGCACGCCTTATCAGTTATGAGATTTAGTTCCATATTGATCCTCATCACCAGCTAAGTACTGACAGGCGGTGAGCATTGAATGTTTGATGTTGACTCCTGTCAAGGAATATGAAGCTCGCTACCGAGGTAATTCCCGTTGCTGACGAGGAGGTTGTTGAGCTAGGTTGAGGTCTAGCTCAGACGGACCTCGACTAGTAACCTCGGTAATAGACTTTGGTTGGGAACCTCGGCTGAGGTCTTCAGCTGCTTCGAGGACTGGGCTGCCACTGTCAACGTGAATCTTGGGACCCACCCGAGGCTAACATGGAGGACACATAAGACAGATATGTTGGAGGATCCCATCATTGGTGGTTGTCAGATCTTCAGGAGGGTTTTGCTTTGTTTACGGTGGTGATGGGATGATATTGTTTTGCAGGTGGCGACCACAATGTTCACAATAGTGGTGGCTAGTAGCGGCGACAACGAATGTTGTTGGATGGTGGTGGCTACATACTACTGATCTCTTCTTTTAGATTTTTTTAGGGTTTTGTCTAGGGATTTTTTTCCTTTTTTAATGTTATTAATTCTAGGCTTTTTGTGGTTGTTTTGGTGGTGGACAGGGGGGGTGTTAGGTCAGACTAATCATTGACCCTTGATTTTCTCCTTTCTAGGACTGGTCAAATTAATTCAAGTCACCTGCCATATGGCCCTGTTTGATTGGTCTTATTCATAGGTGCTTATCACTTATGACTTATCATAAGTCATTTTAGATGCATTTGATTTCACTTATGAGTGAATAAGTCATAAGTCATGTACAAGTCAGTTAAAGCACATGTGAGTCATAAGTTATAAGCACTAGACATGATGCTTATTTCTCAAAAACAAGTAAGTCATCATCTTTATAAAACTTTTTATATCCCAAGATTACCCCTAATAATAATAATAATAATAGTAATAATAATAATAATAATAATAATATAATAATAATAATAATAATAATAATAATAATAATAATACTAGTAATAATAATAATAATAGTAGTAGTAGTAGTAGTAGTAGTAGTAGTAGTAGTAGTAGTAGTAGTAGTAGTAGTAAATAATAATAGTAATACATAATAAATAAACATAATAATTGAAATAAATATAATAATAAATAAATAATAGTGAATAATGATAATAATAAAAATAAATATTAATAATAAATATTAATAGTAAATAATAATAATATAATAATAATGATGCAAAGAATATTTAATGATGAGGGTATTTTAGTCTTATATTTTAATTCAGCACTTTTTCAGCTTATCAATCAAACAATCATACTAAATTAAAGACAGCTCATCAGCACTTTGAAAAGTTAAATCAAACAACACCAGTTCATAAATCATTAGACATAAGTCATCAGTCATAAGTCATCAGCTATAAGTCATCAATCATAAGTCATTTCTCATCAGTTAAATCAAACAGGCCCATAGTATTCCGTTTGCATTTCTGTAAGGAGCAATGTATAGAAAGTTGGAATTGCAATTTTTTACTGCAATTTTTAGTGGTTTGGATGTTCCCTTGAAATTCTTGATACATTTTCAACATTAGAGCATCCCCGGCCGGTGATGCTATGTATAAAGCTTTATTCCGAAATCAACCGGTTGAAACAACGCTCCTCCCATAGCGGGCTGCTGAAGGGCTTGCACCAGTTGGTAATTACCAACTAACGTTTGTGTTGGTTGACTTGGAAAAAAAAAACACACACACACACACTTTTTTTATTAGACTATGCCCAATGATTCCTAATAAAGAAATGAATAAATTACTCCATCCATTCTAGATAAAGAGTCCATTTTCTTTTTTTAGAAGTCAATATATTATTAAGTCAAATTAAAATTTTATTTCCTTTACTTATGTTCTAAGAAATAAAATTTCATTAATTAAAATTATCTTAATAATACTATAGATTATAACTTTTATAATTTTCTAAAATTCACTAAATTTATGTTAATTATCAGTTAAATTTTAACTAAATAGACCAAAAAAATCAAAAGTAAACTTTTTGCATAGAACAAACAGAGTTTTTTATATATTATAAAAAATAAAATATATAATTGTGAGTTCATACTATAATGCTTTCGTAGTCTTATCTATTGTAAAGAATAGGCCAAAATATGAATTAACCCCCGAGGTATCCCCCAAATTCCAAAGTGCCCCCCGAATAAGGAATGCCTTAGAAATCCGTCTGAACTTTACAATTATCCCAATTAGCCCCCTGGCCGTCATGATCGTTAGAAAAGTAACAGAAATTCATCACGTGCCTTGCACGAGGGGGGGAAATTGGGTCTTTTCGCCATATATACAGAATACTAACTAAAGGGGGTCAAAGTGTCAAAAGAACAACACTAAATAAAAGGGTGCAAAGTGTCCAAAATCAAAGTACAAAAAAATAAAAACAAAAAGTAAATGAAAATCAATTGTATAAAACAATTTGAGTTAATAGATGAAAATCAATGAAAATCAATTGCTTGGAATCCCACCATTTTTTCCGGCAAACATGTACTGCTTGGAATCCCAATTACTCCGCCCCCTACTCCTCCACCGCTACCACCCATTACCAACCCTCTCTCGTCTCCACCCATTTCTCTTGTTCCCGTCTGATTCCAAAATGCCCT
This sequence comes from Platycodon grandiflorus, assembly GCA_016624345.1. Taxonomy (NCBI): domain Eukaryota; kingdom Viridiplantae; phylum Streptophyta; class Magnoliopsida; order Asterales; family Campanulaceae; genus Platycodon; species Platycodon grandiflorus. The sequence continues at coordinate 5,754,804 of CM028369.1, read as the reverse complement.
CACAAAGAACAAGCCCTTCGCCGCACACACCCTCTGTCTTCTCCGTTCATCTTTTTCGGCGGCGAGTGCCACCGCCGATTTCAGATCTCTTTTCTCCCCCGCTCCTCCACCGCTACCACCCATTACCAACCCTCTCTCGTCTCCACCCATCTCTCGTTCCGTCGATTCCAAAATGCCCTCACAAGAAAGCAGCCTTCGCCGCCGCACACCACCCTCCGTTTTCTCCGTTCATCTTCTTCCGGCGAGTGCCACCAAAGAATTTCCGGATCTCTTTTCTCCTCGAGCAATAAGCCGCACCAGCAGCCCCAACTACGGCGAGGTGACCCTTGTACCAGCGATCCCTACTCTGGTCGCCTTCTTTTTCATCAGCGAGCTCATCGCCGGCCAACCCTACTCCGTCCAATAGCGGTAGAGAGGGTTGCTAATTTTCAGATTTATAATTTTAGGTGTTGATAATTTTCAGATTTATATTTTAGGTGTTAGTTATAGTTTGTCTTTTATGATGTTTAATTTGGTTTATTCAAAGATCGATGGAAATCTTTTTAATTTTTTGGCCTACGGATTAATTAAAATTTAGTTTGCTTAATATCTCTTTGATTGGAAATGGCAGACAAGGTATTGGGTTTGAAAGTGAAACCTTTTTTTTTTTTTTTGTCTATTTCTCTCAAATGTCTGTTTGAATTTGATTAAAGTGGTGATTTGGACTTTTAATATTGGATGATATGATACCCATTGATTTTGGATTACATAAATGTTTTGCTGGAAAAAGTGGTGAGATCGCAAGCAATTGATGTTCCATTGCAGTACATGTTTGCCGGAAAAAATGGTGGGATTCCAAGCAATTGATTTTCATCAATTAACTCAAATTGTTTTATACAATTGATTTTCATTTACTTTTTGTTTTTATTTTTTGTACTTTGATTTTAGACACTTTGCACCCCTTTATTTAGTGTTGTTCTTTTGACACTTTGACCCCCTTTAGTTAGTATTCTGTATATATGGCAAAAAGACCCAATTGCCCCCCCTTGTGCAAGGCACGTGATGAATTTCCGTTACTTTTCTAACGGTCATGACGGCCAGGGGGCTAATTGGGATAATTGTAAAGTTCAGACGGATTTCTAGGGCATTCCTTATCTGGGGGTACTTTAGAATTTGGTGGATACCTCGGGGGTTAATTCATATTTTGGCCTATAGAATAAATTTATAAGGAAAGAGTTTATAAATTGATAAGGTGAATAAACAAACATTTTAAAAGTTTATGGTCGGAGATGCTTTCATGTCATGGACCCACTCAGTATTCCATTTGCATTAATAAGGGGCAGGCGGTTTGAATATATAGATACTTACTGTAGTGTTTAGTTTTTTACTGATAGTCCGTTTGGTCGTGTGTTTTGATTAAAATGTATGGATAAAATATAATTTATTTATAAAAATTATATTTTAATGATACGGCAGAAAAAGCAGCATTTTCAAAACGCAACTGCGTTTTAAAACACTGGAATTCTTAGCTTCTTTCCAAAACATAGTTTTTAAAATGCTGATTGAAAAAAAAAAAACCGTATTGAAGTGATATCCCAAACGCATTTATAAGAAAATACTTACATTTTTAAAACACTATATTTTTTAAAACGCTGTATTTTTAAAACATTGCGTTTTGTAAACGCTGCATTTTTAAAAGACGATAATCGAAGTTGATAACAAGCCAAAAACTTTTTTTTTTCTCTATTTTGTGTAACTATAAAATTTTTATATATATATATATATATATATATATATATATATATCCGGACTGTTAGGTTATTTTGTCTCTTGTAGTTGTTTCTTAACTACCAACCCGTAGATTTTATTGAATGGAAATCTTTCTGCAATAGATTAGTGGGACTTTGTTAATGTCAACAACCCTTCACGATTGACCTAAACTTTGAATGCAATCTACATTTCTCTGATATTCATGTGAAATATATATCTACTTGAGGGTTGAGGCAGAGTTAAATGTTAAAGTGGCCTAATCACCCATAAGCAAAAGGTGCATTGCCTAGGATGGACATGCAGCAGCATTTCCATGATTTTTCATCAACATTGAGCCCCAAATGTGTGGATACATATGCTTCGAATATATATATGAGCGCTACGCTATGGGAAAGAATTTATGCTGCAACAAATTTTGATAGTCTTAATACTATAGTCATAGCAGCTGGCATCTTAATCCTAAAATTAATAGGGACTTAATTACCCAAACTTTGTCATGAGTAAAAATTAAGAGTTCCTTTGCTTCAATGCATTAAACTCTCGATCTCTAGAGAAATTTCTTATACAAATGCCAACTTGCAAGCTATTGAGAGAGAGAGGGAGAAAGAAGAGAGATGGAAATTGAGAAGAAGGATGGGGGAGCAATGGCTACAAAGGCACCTTTGGCACCGGTTACTGCCGAGGGAAATTAAGGTCCGGACTGACTTAGAACTTTCACTTCCAAAGCCCGGTAAGTTTCATTTCTTTGCGAGTCTCTCGATTAAATTAAATGGCAAGTATAATTCCTTTGAATAATCTAACTTTGAAAGTAAGAATTATTTGTTTATCTGATGGCATGCATGCCATATATGCCTTATTCATTGGATATGTATGTGTTTTATGAAAATTAAAATAGATTTGGCTAGAGCTTTGGATACTGAACATCCCATTAATGGAACACCAAGACACAAGAACCATGACATGATCGTGCTTCAGAAACATGTAGCCTTCTTTGATCAAGACAAGAACGGCATTGTAAATTTATCCTTGGGAGACTTTTAGGGGTAAATTCTCCATCATGTTACACTTGTAACGGAGTAATTTATAACGGAACTAACGCAAACTGAAAAAGACATTATTGCCCCTGACGTCCCTGATCTCGATCTCATCCTTTTCTAAAACCTAGAAACGTTAATTACTCTCAGTACCATTATCCCTTTCATCTTCCACCATCCCGCAGTTGATTCAGGGTAATATATCTGTAAAGTTTCAAGCTTGGGAAAAAAATTTATTGTTGCTGGAAGATCTTTTCTTTTTTGTTTAGGGTCCGTTTGGATACCCCAATTCTATTGCTTGGAATTGGAGCCTCCAAAACCTATTCCACCGTTTGAGAACACAATTAAAATTTTGAATTGGAATTGAATTGCAATTACAACTGTCTCAATTCCATAAAACTAATTCTATACTAAAACCAAATAATTTAAATTCAAAATGTTGTTACCCTTTTTTCCTCTATTACTTCACACAATAACAACTCACCCTTCTTTCACCACCATCACCGCCGGCCGCCACCACTGACCGCAACATCCGACCACCACCACTGGCCGCCACCACCACCGCCACCGACCATTGCCGCCAGCCACCCCACATCTGGCAACCACCACCAACCGCCAACTTCGGCCACCGCTGCCAGACGCCACCAATTCCGGCCGCCACCCCTCCACCACCAACTCTGACATCTATCGCTGCCGTTAACCACCACCACTAAATGCTATTTATTTTTAAAATATAAAAAGTTTATAATTTTGTTGTTAACAAGGTTTGTACCTTTGATATTTAAGACCACTAACCACTAATATCACTAGGCCAGACTAAATATTTGACATTTTATTGAAATCTTATTTTAAGTATAATCTAAAATTACAATTGAATTCCATACAATATGCAAACCATAGAATTGCTATGATTTTGAAAGCAAATTCCACACTATTTAAATTCCATGAAATTTGAATATTTATAGAATTCAAAAATGATGTATTCAATTGTATATTAAGAATCAATTGTATGGTGCATGTGGGCACAAGTTAACAAAATCATATATATATATATATAACCTAATATAAGAAGAGATCAAATTAGGTTAAGTTATTGAGTTATAGTTTAGGGTTTTTTTTTTCTTTTGAAAGTTCACCCTAATCTTTTTCTTCTTCAATCATCAATTTTCTGTGTATTTCTTGTGATAGCTTTAGGTTAAGTTATTGAGTTATAGTTTAGGTTTTTTTTTTTCTTTTGAAAGTTCACCCTAATCTTTTTCTTCTTCAATCATCAATTTTCTGTGTATTTCTTGTGATAGCTTTGTCTTCATTAATTAATGGGTATTTTATATATATATATATATATATATATATATATATATATGACCTAATATAAGAAGAGATCAAATTAGGTTAAGTTATTGAGTTATAGTTTAGGTTTTTTTTTTTTTCTTTTGAAAGCTCACCCTAATCTTTTTCTTCTTCAATCATCAATTTTCTGTGTATTTCTTGTGATAGCTTTGTCTTCATTAATGGGTATTCATAAAAATAATAAGCCCTCAAATGCTATCTTACTTATAAGAGTAACTCCAATTTCCTTTTCCTTCACAACATCACCAATGCAACCGTAGATTTGATTTTACGTGGTTATGGGTAATTAACATCCTCAATCACATGTGTCAGTTTTTATCTCATCTTTCACATTCAATTAGAAGAGACATCTCCAATGCAATTATTGATTTGATCCCATGTAGCACGGGTCCCACAACTAAAGTAAAAAGAGAGATGAGATTTAGTTATTTTTTAATTTAAAAAATATTGACTAGAATGTCTCCACACCCTCAACTAGAATGTGAAAAATTCACATTCTCATCCACAATGTGAAAAAAAAATTAGTCGCCACACTCATATTACAAAGCCTCCTTCACAGCTGTATTGGAAAAAAAAAATATTCCAAAGAAGATGTCAATCCTATGTAACACCCAATTTTTTTCACATTTACGTTAGCATTGGAGATGCTCTTAGTATTTACCTTTCCCCTTAACTATATTATCTCTCTCCTTAGAGCATCTCCAATGCTATCATCTAGTTTTTTCTATATGTCATGTTTAAACAAAAAGACCTCTTTCATATGTGGCAAAAAATTTAGCAGATAGAGAGTGCTCTTTCTAAATGTGCTACAATGCAAGACTTCTTTTAGAATATTCTTTCAGACGTATCATTGTTTAATAATTATTTATAAAAAGTAAAAAATAAAAATTATTCCTACTGTAACTGATTGACGGTAAAAAATAAAAATAATAATTGACGGTAAATGACGTGGATGAAAAAACATTTTCTAGGTGACCCTCTAGAAGTAGAGGATTACGTAGAGATGTCTTCCCAACTAAATATCACATCATCTCCACCTCAGTATTAGAAGTTTGCATTGAAAAATATTTTTTTGAGAAAATCTATTTTTATTACGTGTCTAGCATTTTTTACTAGATAGATGATTGCATTGGAGAAGTTGTTAACTCCTATTCAGGACTTCTAGCAATTGAGATTAACGCAGTTCTCTCCATTATTATCTCAATTGCTATGAATGCAGTATTTAGCTACCCCACTCTGCCTGTAAGTTTTTATTCAACCTACATTTATGTACTTGTATTTGTTCCGAACAAAGAGTCTAGTTTTGATTTTACTTTTTGTATCAACTTTTTAAATTTTTAACCAAATATTCATATAAAGTCTTTATTCTTTACAAAATTATTCAAGTTTCAATTCATAGTATTTTTAGTGAATTAATAAAAATTTATTACTTTATTCAACATAATAAATGAATGTCGAACACTTATTTCTTTTAAGTAAAGAAAGTAAACTTTTTGAGCGTCACGAGGAAGTACCTATTAGCTACCCCACACATATAGAGTTATTGGACCTATCTTTTTGTTTTGAACATTCATATTCTTTTTGTACTAGAAAAAATAGTTTTATTTCCTTATTGTTGGAAAATCAACATAAGAGAACATTAAATTACTATTTAACATGCATTTATTTTGTCTTAACTAATAAAATTGCAATCATTGATGCACTATTATAAATACTATCAATAATAACTTTTAGAATTTCATAAGAACAAGTAAATTTTTATTAATAATTGATCAAAGTTTAATCAAATTGACAAAAAAAAATCAAAAGTAAAACTATGTTCTTGGGATGAAGGGAAGGGAATACTCATAACCATAAATTAGTGCAAACTCTGGATCTGGCATTGCAAAATCATACTTATGGTGAAGTTTCATTGCCCATTTCATTAACTTGTAAACGTTAAACGCCCGTGTTTGAGCAATATAATTATCTAGTACTAGTATCAAATGTATAGCCTTTAATCTTCATTGGATTGAATATTTGTAGGGATGGATTCCTTCTCTTAACTTACCCGTTTACAAATGTAAAGCCAAACATGGTAGTGACTCTAGAACATATGACACTGAAGAAAGGTAACGTAGATATCTGAATGTCATGATTTTTCAATTATGAAGCTTCAAAATGTCTAGCAAGTATGCTCGACAAAACCCTAAAAACAATCTAAAAAAAATGAAAAAAAAAAATTTCCCTAGACAAAACCATAAAAAAATCTAAAAGAAGAGATCAGTAGCATGTAGCCATCCGTTGTCGCCGCTACTAGCCACCACTATCATGAACATGGTCGCCGCTTGCAAAACATCATCCTGTGTCACCACCTTTAACCAAGCAAAACCCTCCCAAAGATCTTACCCCCACCAACACCTTCAAGAGAAAAGTAATTACCTTAAAAAAAAAATTACCTAAAAAATCATAAGGCTAACAGTCACCCTCCTCGGGACAAGGATCGATGTCAGCCGAAGACATGAAGCCACCCGAAATACTTGCAGTCAAGACACAAGCGTAAGTGCAACATTTAAGAATTCAAATTTAGAAAGATTATGTCTTGAAATGCACCACTGTATCATTGAAAAACTACTTGGGAGAGTTCCAAAGGAATCTTTCTTAGTTTGGATCCTTGAAGAGTACTATCATAGATTATAGTATACTTGTTAGTATTCCCTCTTTGAATTTGAAGTGCTTTTGAAATGAAGAAACTAAAACTCATTAGGAAAAATGATAAAGCAAAATAAATCATTAAATAAAAAATTTGGAGTGCTTTTGAATGATAAAGTAAAAATTCATAAATAGCAATAATTAAATAGAAATAGAATATAAGTCGTGCAACACATTAAATAAATTTTAAGTTCATGTACATCATCACTGGTGGTACCTTACCCAAAGAAACCTAGTCATAGCGGGTCCACGAAACAATCAAAAATGAACGACGTAGATTGCACCTCACCAAGCGACCTGCGAATGGGCATTTCGGTGCTCGACATCCAAGAGGTCGACTTATTCGAAGTGCCGAGTAACGACCATGAGCACCCAAGCTGGAGCACACCTCGGTCTTGAGGTGACTAACCGAATTGACCGAATGGATTTAATGAAACTTGACTAGGCATCACTCTACATGCACCAGCTCCGCCAACTTTTCTAACTAAAGACGTGTGTGACCTCTCCATGACAGCATCACCCTGAACAAATAGTAGATTTGACCGTAGAAAATAGTGGTTTGTCCGCTACTTGCATTGACCAACAGTAACTACCTTCCCCAACGCAGCCAACCCAATTATAAATATTCCTCCATAGTGAGCATTTATTTTTCTAGCAACTACTACTATCTCTCAAACTCTCTTCTTGCATTCAAGACATCAAATACTCAATCCCTCCTTCACCCTTCTCATTAAGTAGTTCATTAATAATACCTTTGACGGGATCCTCTCAAATATTCATAACATGTGTTTTCTCACATCAATTACAGGTGGGTCCTGAGATCCTCGTTGATAGCTTAGGCTTAGGCCACAGAGCCGAGGTCGTCAGTTAAGCTAGCTAGACCTCGGCATGGACCAACAATAAATGAATTTATTGCGTGAGAATCTGTCATCATGAGAGAAGATTGGCTCGGACTCAGCACACACACGCCAGCCATATTTAATGAATATTGAGCATTAGCGTAAGAACGACTACGCATTTAAATCCTAATCAAATCTTATGCTGAGATTTATGAAGGGTCCTGAGATCCCCGTTGGTTGTAAAGGCTTGGGTCCCAAGGCCAAGGTCGTCAGCTTAGCCAGACCTCGGCATGATCCAACAATAACCACATGAATTGAGTGAGAATCTCTCCTTCATTACGAGGAAGGAAGGATTGATGGAGTAGTGTAAACGGCGAAGCTCATGCATGCCAGCCGTCTTTAATGATCACAGAATACCAACCAAAGACCATCCTCGGCATCGACCATCATCGACCTCGCCACCGACGAGGTCGACTCTAGGGCGAGCAGCGCGCGACCTTGGTACAAGTTGACTTCAGGGCATTAAATGCTGTCTGTTAGTACCTAACACTAGCAGAATCCAGACACTCTCATTGGGAGAAGACATTCCCTTAGTGTGAAGATTTGTCGGTATTTATTATAGCTTCCCACTTTCCCAGGAAGAAAATCTCTATTTGTCAACTTAATCCTGACAACAGCATGGCCCCCCTTAACGTGCATTTATCCCTTAGCAAGCAGGTGGCTAAACTGGTATCATTACGCACGCCACCTCTGACTATTATAGATACCAGGAATTACTTCCATTTAAGAATTCAAATTTAGAAAGATTATGTCTTGAAATGCACCACTGTATCATTGAAAAAGTTTGAAAAACTACTTGGGAGAGTTCCAAAGGAATCTTTCTTAGTTTGGATCCTTGAAGAGTACTATCATAGATTATAGATATACCTGTTAGTATTCCCTCTTTGAATTTGAAGTGCTTTTGAAATGAAGAAACTAAAACTCATTAGGAAAAATGATAAAGCAAAATAAATCATTTACAGAAAACCATCAATCGCGTAGATGAACTGGTTTAGGGTCATTTTAGCTAAAGTTTCAGGTTTGAGCAATGGAAATGTAGTTTGATTGGGAGAGTTTTAATGCTCTTAATTTGGTAAAGAAAACTTTACTCAATTAGTTTGAAGCTATTCTACCCAAAATAATAATAATAATTTGAAGCTACGAACCGGATACATTGCTAAACAAAAAAGAAAAAAAATAAATCATATATAGAATAGGTTTGTGGATCAATTTAATTGCATACCATTGCTCAACTCATAATTAGGGAGTATTAATTACTAATACAAATCATTTGCAAGTCGTGCAACACATGATTTTTTTTGAAGGGATTAAATATGGCGCTCCCACCTGAGGTTTAGTGAAATTACAGTGCACTCCCAAACATTTGAAAAATAGGTAAGGAGACCCCCAAAAACTAACAACTGTTATAGTTGACTGTTGAAATAAAGGGTAATTTAGTGTTTTTATGGGTGACTAATTTTAGGAAAAATAAAAACAAAAAATGAAATGAAATGCAATGCAATCAGAATAGCTTATCGATGGCGTGACGGTGGTCGAAATTCTCTGGGTAGGGTGGGTTTCACCGGGTGGGAGTTTAATTTCTGGTAATTAGAGATCAATTAATCAAACGAGACCGTTTATGGGGTGGAAAAGCTTATATATAGCGGAGATTTCCTATAGACGTGGCTGTCAGTGTCAGTGAAGGTGAAGGTGGGCAGCCTCTTTCTGCCTTCATCTTCTCAAAGCAATCGACTCCATCATGACCTAGCTAGTCAACAAACAAAATCCAAACCTTGGCCAAAGGCTTCTCTACCTACGCACGGTATTCAGTCAAGGTCGCCGCCCAAATCAATTCGGTGCAGCCTTCTCGCGTGGTTAAAATTCAAGCCAGCCAGCCTGCAGGGTAAGTTTTAAGTATTTATTTTTAGTTTTCTAAATCTATTTTATTTTATACTCTGTAGAAATTTGATCCCTCTAATAAATCTATACTTGGTTTGTCCACACATATATGTCATGTGCATCATCAGTACAGTACAGGCGGCATTAATCATCAACCCTAATGTTATAATACTATTTATTCTACAGTTCAGTCTAATAATTAAACTCAACTACTGTTTGGCAAATGCAGTTTATACTTGTAAGTAATTAAATTTTTTTAGTTAATTAATGTCTTTAATAACTAATACTCCATCATCCTTTTATTAAAAGGAAACAGTACTAATAATCAATGATGAGCTGAAATACTAGCTACTTTTAAAAACTCATGCAACACATTATTAAATTGTCACATTTACATCATTACTGCACGCACGCGTTATCATATCATGTACATTGTTAATCAAATTGGATCCAAGGAAATTTCCAAATATTGATTTCAATGATGATAAATAAAAGTGACCACCTGATATCATCAACCAATTCCCATCACCATTGTACTTAATATTTACTCCACATAATTTTCTTGTCATCGACTATCATGTATACTACTTCCTCTGTTCCTAAATTATTGTCTGGGTTGATCCGGTACACCGATTAAGAAATATACATATGATTTAATTATTAATAGTGGTATTTGTGTAATTTTCCATTTTTGCCCCTAAGAAAAAGTTAATTTTTTTAAATTTGGAATCATGATTACTAGATTTCCCTCCAATAATTTTGAAATATGTGTAATAGCTTAGCTTAGAGGTTGGTCCCATTGTGGGTATCATAAATTAAAGAGTAGAAATTGTAAGGACAAAATGGTAAAAAAAAAAATCTAAAAAGAAAAGTTACAAACAAGACAAATTTTTTTAAGATGGACGAAAAAGAAAAGGAAACAATAATTTAGGTAGGGAGGGAGTATATGATATGATTTAATTAATCTTTTAAATCATTTCACGATATAATAGAATTTAAATTCATATATTAATAGCATAGATAGATATGGATATGGAATAATAGGGTCTTCCCCGTATGACAGTCCAAGTGCAAACTAGTAGTTTTATTTGCTTAAATATTCAAAACTTGCATGGAAATTATACCAGTGGCCCATACTTGTAGAATTTTATTTTTTTTAGGAATGTTAGGTAGGGTGTGTATGGTGGCTTCATAATTTAATAACTTGATTTTGGATTTTAAATTTTCATTATGTAATGATAGAAAGAAAGTTATAGAGAAATAGAAAGAAAGTTGGTGTGACCTAAAAGAGAGAAATTTTAAGTCGAAAACTAAAAACCAAGTTACTAAAATCAATCAATTAAGGAGAACGTAACATACCCTTAATAATTTAGGCTTTGGTCATGGATCGACAAAAGTATACTAGTTTGGCTAAGTGCAATTAATTAATGGCGAATGAAATTAATTGATCATGCGAATCTCATGTTATCATTTTGAAGGAGAAAATTTTGAAATTATGGTCAATTAATTAAGTGCTAAAATAGTTTAATCATCATATATATTAATTAGGTTTTGTTTATATTATTATTATTATAGTACCTAAATTATAATGATTAGATGACAAGAGTAATTAATCTATATATCGTTTAATTAACTCTGCCTAAACTTACTTATATATTCAGCAACTATACGTCAAATTAACAATATTAGAGAAAAAGAAGAAACTAGCTAGAGAGATGGCAGACAACAATGTGGAGGAATCAATGGCAACTGAGGCACCTTTGGCATCAGTGACTACCCAGAGAAAGGTCCGAGATGACCTGGATGACTCCCTTCCAAAGCCTTGTAAGTTCTTTTTTTCTTTTTATATATATATATAATAATTCAACCATTTGATCACTTAATTTGTTTTTCTTTTCATTTTTGTATAATTTTTATATTTGTTAAATTATCATGTTCTAGTGTTCACTTGCAATGTTATAACATGGACGGACATTAAGGATATTCGTGTATATGTACTACTAAAATGACCTATATAAAACGGACAAGGATGGAAGTACGTACATAATTATGATCACACTTTCAGCTTCCAGGTTTCAATTAGCTCATTCCGTCATATATTCTACTGTTAGAATTAATGGACGCAGGGTATAATTGTTAAATCTTTCTTATAAGTACATCCAAATAATCCAACTTTTCACCAAATCAACCCCAACAGCTTTATTTTTCCCAATTCACCTTCAAATACTCCCACCTTTCGATGAAAGATTTTCTTTCATCAGTTTGACCAATTTTTTAATGAATATTTACTTATTTTTTTTAGTTAGAGAAAATAAAACTATCCCTTTTGGAAAGTATACTAAAAGTACTACAAATGTTTTTTAGTTAAAGAAAAACAACTAATTTTTTGTCAAATTTGATTCTCAAATTGGTCAAATCCCAAAAATTTAAAGTGTACCTCTTCAATTAGAACACAAGATTAATGTATTTGATGCATTTTCTTTTGTTGTTGATGTTGATGTTTTAAATATTTCAGTGATCTTCTCCTGAAAAATATCCTTGAAAATATCTATCACTTTGCCATATCAATAAAATGAAGCATTGGTTACAAGGCCAGTCCCAACTATTTATTCCAATTAAAATTGATATCTAACAAATATATGAAATAATTTTATACTACAAAGTTTAAATCAGTAGTTATTGCATACCATTGTTTCATCTTTTGAAATTTAACCAATTTGGTTAAATTTTACTGTTCATTTCCTAGTTTCACAAAAGGTATTTTTGGTGAAGATGTTTGCATTAATGTGTTAGAACTAGTAGATTTCTTTTTTCTTTTTTCTTTCTATTGTGAAATTACTACAATGTATATGTAATTGTTTTACAAAAGCACCAACATGAAGAATAAAATTCAATATCTTCTTCTGATCTCTAAAGGTTTGGGGGTAGGGGAGTATTGCTGAAGAAATTAAGGGAGGTTATGGAGGGTGGTGGGAAGGAGCTGTTTGGAGGTGGATTGAGGTTGTCATTTATTTGGACCGACGTTGTATTTGGGTGATTATGATTTTAACGTAATCTGTTGGAATGGTTTAATCAAAAACTAGGATGAAATTCTGATTGTAATTATGTAAAATATGAAGCGTAGCTGTTAAATTGAAATGAAAAGTAAAGTAGCTAGAATGGTTGAATTTGCATTTTTTCCATTATAAAATGGCATGAACTTGATTAATAACCATGAAATAATGTTACTTCAAAGGTAGGAGAATTAGAAAGGGTGAGAAAAGGAGAGAAGATATTGGCAGTCTATAGAAGAAGGATTTCTTCTTTTCTTATTTGTTACCTTTGGTGGATTCCTAAGTTTTGTGAGTATTTATCCCTTCATAGTTTCAACTTATGTCTTCCTCCTTATTTCTGCCCTTTTCCGGCGTCAAACACGCTCCCTTCACGTGCGACTTGCAGACCGAGCAAAGAAAATATGAAAGCTAGCTCTATAGAGAGATGAGAAGTGAAGGGTCAAGCACGGTGGAGTAGCCTCCTCAAGTCATAGAGGGTTCAAAAGTTTCAATCTAAAATCAAATTTGTGCCTGGAGGAATAGCTCCTCAAGTTATAGCCAATCATTTGCCAATTATCTATCAACGTGCGACAGTAGTTCTAAAAGCTAGATCTATTAGTTATCTGGATGGGATGCTTTCAGGATATGCCTCAACCATTACCTTAGAACTGTTATTTCTGTTTTGTTTGTTTAGTTTTGATACATATGTTGTACCAAAATAGATTTGGCAAGAGCTTTGGTTGCCATTGATACTGAACATCCCAACGGAACACCGGGACGTGATAACCATGGCATGACTGTGCTTCAACAACACGCTTCCTTCTTTGATCAAGACAAAAATGGCATCATTTATCCTTGGGAGACTTTTAGGGGTAAATCTCTGGTCCAACTGGTATATTATCCTTGGAAAAAAACATCGAGTCTTACACTTTGGAGTTACTACTCAATTAATTAGTTACTACCCTATCTCTGTCTCTCTCTGACTCTATCTATCTCAATCAGGACTTCGAGCACTCGGGTTAAATGCATTCATCGCTTTCTTTGGGTCAATCATTATCAATGCAGCATTTAGCTACGTCACTCTGCCGGTAAGTTAATTTATATCCGATCTGCCCTTAAGCTGAACCTTCAAGTTACATTTTGTTGTGACCTTTGGTTCGGTTCCACCATTTTCATCATGTCTCCTCTATATTGAATGCTGAAGTAAGAAGTGGTGTGGGTGGAGGGTAATCTCTTTCCCATACCAAGAATATTAATTTTCAGAAAATTTATGTTCGGGATGGCGCACACCTTTGAGACCAATATTTTCTGTATAGTCATATATAAAGTGATCTGGGCCGGGGGGGGGGGGTTTGGGTCCTGTACATACAATTAGTTCTTCAAGCTAAATAAATATCTGTAAGGACTTTCGTTCTAAACCATAGATTAACAGAAATTTCGATTATAGCATTGAATAAATCATACATGCATTATTTCAACTGTTAGTACCCCAATCTTCAATCGGTAAATGCAGACTTGTTTTAGAATTATCATTGTGTTACGCTTAACCTTGCTTGAAATTTTTTTACATTCATCTATCATGTAGACTCCCTCGTGCTGTATTCATGGTCTAACAGATCATCTTTCAATATTAAAATGCGGAGTTTTCTTAAGCTCTATTTAATTGATTATAAGTTTGCCAACCTTTTAATTACTGTTTCATTATTTCAATATTCTTGTAAAGCCCAACATGCCAATTATTTTGATGTCACTCCAATTCAGGTCTTTGCCAGTTGTATTTGAGAATCATCAAGGGGAAGTATGAGGTGGAGTGTAATATTAGCACCTTTTTGTAGCTAGAACATTAATTTTCAGAAAATTCATAAACTATGTAGTTGTAGTCTAAAGTAGTGTATCAACTGATTATCGATCATCGATCTTTAGACTTTATTATGTATGGCCATATATAATTTTTTGTAATGTTCACTACCTTTGATACAATTGATATAATTGTAGGGATGGATTCCTTCTCCTCGGCTTGCCATTTACATAGAGAACATACATAAAGGTAAGCATGGTAGTGACTCTGGAACATATGATACAGAAGGAAGGTAATTAAGTACGTACATAACTTAGTCTTGATTATATATATGATCAATTAGAGTATTATTTATGAAGTTCAAAAAGGCTTAATTATATATCTTGTTAATTATTAAAATTTTCAGGTTTCTCCCAGTGAACCTTGAGAATATGTTTAGCAAGTATGCTCAAACAACGCCTGATAAGCTCACACTAAGAGAAGTCTGGCGCATGACAGAGGGAAATCGAGTTGCAGGGGATTTCTTTGGAGGGTTGGTGTTAATTACTAGCTAGGCCTCAAAACAAATTAATTAAGCTGTTTATTTGAATTTCTGATCTGTTTATTGTAAGTAGTAGTGTGATCCGGCCCATTGTTGGCAATTGCAGGATTCTGAGCAAGTTTGAATGGGGGGTGGTATATATTATTGCTAGGGACAAGGAAGGTTGTCTGTCAAAAGAAGCGGTTAGAAGACTGTTTGATGGTAGCCTTTTCGAGTATGTTGCCAGTAAGCATATGAGAGGCCGGGGGGGAAAAGAATCATAATTAAGATGTCATGAAGCGATATATATATATATATATATATATATGAAGTTGATCCCATGAGGTGTTGTGTAAATCTCATCGATCTCAGATGCTTAATTTCGAGTTTTGAATGGCTCGATCGAGCTAGTGCGCGGCGGCGTTCCATAAATAAAAAGTAGAATGATGGTTTGTTTGTACATATATGCTAGCTGTAGCATATATATAAAATGAAGGTGTTGTGTGTGATTTTCTTTCTTAATTTCTAGTCGGTCGGGTTTGCCAAGTTATATGCATAATTATATATTGGGTTTTGATTGTGGTTTGTAAGTAGTTTTATGATCAAGTCTTGGTTGGGGCCGGGTAGAATCCTTTGTGTTGGTTGCGCTGTGCGTTGTATGCCGTTTTTGGTTAGAATTTTGTTTGTGAAGGAAGGAAGCCTCCTCGTGCTTAGATGCTTTTGTTCATAAATTTTAAAACTCTTATATATTTGTGACTTTCTTAGTTGTTGTTCTTTTTCGTCCATCTAATTAAAAAATAAATAAATAGGTTTTAACTAGATACAGAATAAATTGTCTTATAATACTATTAATGAATAAAATACAAAAAGAAAATATATATGATTTCATTCGAACCAACAAAATTCATTTCATCAACTTCTTTAGAGAATATATATTGTTATATTTTAAGTATCAATAATGTTAATTGATGTTATCTTTTTTTGTATGTAACATGAGGTTTTTATATTAATTATTAAATAATTTACAAATTACCATATAATTTCATTTTAATATATATATATATATATATTAAATTTAGTGAGGATGCCTTACATAGTGACATCTCACCATCCTTTGAATTTCTCTCAATTCTCAAGTCTCTAAGTAAGCTTGACTTTTGGAGTGAGATAACTTTTTTATTTCTAAGTCATTTTCTAATAACTATACCTAATAATAATAGGTTTAACAATAAGTATTATTTAAAGAAAACAAAATAATGTTGTCAATAAGATTTGAATTCACACTATTTTAGTTATAAATATACATCTTAAATCAACTCAACCAATTATACTATATGTAATGATTTTAAGAAAACATTGTATTATTCTATAAGTCATTTTATAATTTAAGCCAACTAATTTTTATTTTTATAAATGTTACTCTCTCCATGTTAAATTTTGGATCTCATTTTCTTATTTAATACCTCATAAAATAATGTCTATAAGATGTGATACATAAACAAAATTTTAAATCATTTCATTCAAAATTGATGCTTTTTTTTTATTGATATTTGTGTAAATTTCTTTTTTCACACTGATATTGTATCAAAAACATGTAAATATAGTATCCAACTAAACATAATCATTGAATTATCTTCAAAAATTATTTTAAAATATAATTATATTCAATCCTTAAACAATTCTCATTTGCTCAGAAAAAAATTATTTTTCTTCAATATGTCCCAAAGTAATTATTTTATTTTTAATTTTATTAAAAATCTTCAAATATATGTCTAAAATATCTTTATTAAATGCAAGATGGAAAAAAAAACCCCAACAATTTGATATCATTAAAGGATACTTAAAAATAAAAAAAATGATTAGAAATGAAAATATATATATTGACCACTAATAAAAAATACTTATTCTGAAATGAAAATACTATAATAAACGACCACTAATTTGCATATATTGACAACACTTCATTTTTGTCAGACATTAAGTCAACAAACGCCGATATTGAATAATGATAATTTTTTCAAAAATATTTTTAAAATGTATCAATTAATCTCAAATCAAATTAAACCACGATATTAATAAAGTTTTATTCTACAACTCTCTTTTTAGGACAAAGAAATGATTAGAAACGAAAATACATATATTGACCACTAATAAAAAATATTTATTCTGAAATAAAAATATTATAATAAACGACCACTAATTTGCAT
The DNA here is from genome assembly GCA_016624345.1 of Platycodon grandiflorus. NCBI lineage: Eukaryota > Viridiplantae > Streptophyta > Magnoliopsida > Asterales > Campanulaceae > Platycodon > Platycodon grandiflorus. The sequence goes on along the minus strand of CM028369.1, from coordinate 5,737,646 downwards.
ATAATGACAACACTTAACTTTTGTCGGACATTAAGTCAACATACATCGATATTGAATAATGATAATTTTTCAAAAATATTTTTAAAATATATCAATTAATCTCAAAATCAAATTAAACCACGATATTAATAAAGTTTTATTCTACAACTCTCTTTTTAGGACAAATAAATATATATATATATATATATATATTTAAAGTTGGTGAGGAGACCTATGATTGTGCCACCTCACATTCCTTTCTATTTGTATATTTAAAGTTGGTGAGGAGGCCTATGATTGAGCCACCACACATTCCTTTCTATTTCTCTCAATTTTCAAGTCTCCAAGTAATGAATTGGAATGACTTTTTATTTAAGGCATGTTTGTTAAAACTGAAAATTAAGCTCTGAAAACTGATGTCTGAAAAAGTAGAGCTTAAACATTAAGACATCATCTTTTGACTTAAAATTTTGGCTATTTTTAAGAGATACTTAATTTATTAAGTGATATAATATTGCATTATCAAACAATCTTATTTTTAATATCACTTAAAACTTTCCTAATTAAGCTCTTAATTGGGTTACCAAACATGCCCTAAGTCATTAGCTTATAACTATACCTACTAATAATAGGTTTTACAATAGGTATTACTCTTCTTCTAATTATAATATGAGAAGAACTTTGAACAAAATAATGTTGTCAATGAAATTTGAACTCACACCCTATTACATATGAATATACACTTTAAACCAACTCAACCAATTATATTATACATATAAGAATTTTAAAAAAATATTAAATTATTCTATAAATTATTTTATAATATAAATCAACCAATTTTTATTTTTATAAATGTTACTCTCTCCATGTCAAATTATGGATCTCATATTCTTATTTAAGACATCTTAAAATAATGTATATAATATGTGTACATATCAACAAAAATCTAAATCATTTCATCAATTTTTTTATATATTTTTGTAAATTTCTTTTTCACACTGATAGTGTATCAAAAATATGTAAATATAGTATTTAACTAAACATTTTCTAATCATTGAATGATCTTCAAAAATTATTTTAAAAAATATAATTATATTCAATCCTTATACAATTCTCTTTTGTTCAGAAAAATGTTATCTTTCTTCAATATGTCCTAAAGTTGATATTTTATTTTTAATTTTGTAAAAATTCTTTAAATATATGTCTAAAATATCTTTGTTAAGTGCAAAATGAAAAAAAATAAATAAATAAACCCAACAATTTGATATCATAAAAGGATATATTTTTTTTACCAAATCATTAAAGGATATTAAAAAAATGTATAGAAACAAAAATACATATATTGACCACTAATAAAAAAAACTTATTGTGAAATAAAAATATTATAATAAACGACTACCAATTTTTATATATTGACACTACTTAACTTTGGTCAAACATTAAGTCAACAAACGACTGTATTCACTAACGATAATTTTTTTTAAATTATTTCTAAAATATATCAATTAATATCAAAATTAAATTAAATCTATGCGGAGCACGGGCTCTATAACTAGTATTACTGTTAACGATGAAAGAATAATAAATTTAGAAGGAATTTTAATTAACTGATAAATATAAGAAAGATAAAGGTACATGGATAAAGCTTTTGCACAATGCAACTTTATCTTTTATAGAATATACAGTATTTCAATATCTAAAGTTTATTGTGTTTTTTCCTTTATATATACTTATACTCGATCAGTTATATCCGCTATCGCAAAAATAATTGGTTTGAATATGGCAATGACCAAAACAAAGTTATTACACTTACTGAAAATAATTCCTGCCAATAAATACAATTAGCCCTTTTCAAATCGTTGTTTTATACTCCCTCCGTTCCACCCAAAGAATCCACATTTGAAAATTTTAATAATTAATAGATACTCACTCTGTTCCACCCAAAAGTTCATGTTTGAAAAGTCTAAATATTAAGAGATATATTAGTGTCATTAGAGTTGATCATATTTATAAAAATACTTAAGTATAATCAAGATAATTACAATACAAGTGGAGGGTAATTATGAAAGATTATGAAAATTATAAGTATAATTTTTTGAAAGTGAATTCTTTAAGTGAAACATCCAAAAATAGTATAGTGAACTCTTTTACTGGAATGGAGGAAGTATATAAAGAGATATATAAATAGTATTAAAATTGGTCATAATTACAAAAATATTTGAGGATAATCAAGATGTTTATAGGATATGTTGAGGATAAAATTGAAAGGTTTATAAAAATTGTACGCATAATTTTTTAAAGTAGACTTTTTAAATAAAATAATATAAAATAGAATAATGAACTCTTTGCCTGAAACAGAGATTGAATGAAGTACTCCGGTAGACTCAAATAAGACTACAATTAACAATCCAATAGAATCTTGGTGCTCAATTGATAGAAAAAGTTGTAATAAAAAATTTGGAGTGCTTTTGAATGATGAAGTTAAAACTCATAAATCGTAATAATTTAATAGAAATAGGATATATGTCACACGTGCAACACATTAAATAAATTTTAAGTCCATGTACATCATCACTATGGTACCTTACCCAAAGCAACCTAGTCATAGCGGGTCCACGAAACAATCGAAATGAACGACGTAGATTGCACCTCACCAAGCGACCTGCAAATGGGCATTTCAGTGCTCGACATCCAAGAGGTCGACTTCTTCGAAGTGCGGAGCAATGACTATGAGCACCCAAGTGGGAGCACACCTTGGTCTCGAGGTGACCGACCGAATTGACTGAACGCATTTAATGAGACTTGACTAGGCATCACTCTACATGCACCAACTCCGCCAACTCTCTAGCTAAAAACGTGGGTGACCTCTCCATCACATCATTACCCTGAACAAATAGTAGATTTGACCGTAGAAAATAGTGGTTTGTCCGCTACTTGCATTAACCAACGGTTACTACCTTCCCCAACGCAGCCAACCCAATTATAAATATTCCTCCATAGTGATCATTTATTTTTCTAGCAACTACTACTATCTCTCAAACTCTCTTCTTGCATTCAAGACATCAAGTACTCTATCCCTCCTTCACCCTTCTCATTAAGTAGTTCATTAATAATACCTTCAACACATTCCAAGCTATTTGGGAGTGTTTTTAGCAGTTAAATTTACTCTTACACCGGAAGATTTTAGTCAGGCAAAGTCCCGACTCCTTTCGTGGTGTTCTTTCTTATTTTTAGGTGTATTTCCAACAAGATATCCTATACATTAGCGAAATCCACCACCAGGCAACTACATTCCGGCAAGATCTTCATTTTGGCTTTGATCAATCACCATAGGAATTAGGGTTTTCTATTTTCAATTTGATCATCGTATTTTTATAATTATAAACTTAACCTTTGCACTCTTTATTGTAAATGTCATTTAAATAGATAACAAACGTTTAGTATAAACATGAGCACACTTGTCATCTTCTAAGTTGTGTTGGTTTTGGTTAAAAAAATTGTTTACCTCATTTAAAATAGGGCTTTTAAATCGGTATTTTGACCACCACATAACTGTTGATGTGGTGATCTAGGACCACTACATATCTTCTTTTTTTTTGTTTCATTAGAAACATAAAAAAAATTATATTATATTAAAATAATAATAATAATAATGTACTTTCTCGATTTTAAGACACATATTAATCAAACATAAACATAAGTCAGTACAAATTTGTATACTAATATTTAATGTTGGTATATTACTCTAATGTTCTTTATTCATGAATAATTAACGATTAATTGAATGTGAGTATATGTACATGTGTGTGTGTGTGAAAGAAAAAGTTAGTGTTATCCATTGATCTGACGAGGAACCTTGACAATTAATAACAAAATCATATTGGTCAATTCAATTCATCTCTTCCTCCCCTCTCTGTCAACCATTACATTATTCTTCTTCCTAAACCTATTTCGTCCCTTGTGGTGCTTGTCATTCATACAATACCAAGAATTCTATTATTAGTATTATTTGGGGTGGGTTAGGTTAACCAACCCCCTCCCCAGTTCCCATGCCATTTTTATTAGTAGTACTCTAGTTTTTTTCTTTTCTTTAATTCTCTATTCAAAACCTGGGGCTGCGCGTGTGGGTCTATAATTTACGTCTGCTGTTTGTAGACTTTTCCTAAGAATAGACAAGATACGGATACTTTCTCTGTTTTTTAAATAAGTATTTTGTTTTTATTTTTTAAAGTTAAATTAATTATTTTAAAAAAAATTAATTTGATGTGTAATTTTTTTATTTTTTTTTAAATTATAAAATATATAAGTAATCAGTTTGACTTTTAAAAAAATTTAGGGTTAATTACACCATTAGTCCCTTGAGTATGAACTTTTTCACGATTAGTCCCTTAACATTTTTTTTTCAAAATTCAGTCCCTTGAGTATCAAAATTAGACACGTTTAGTCCTTTTGTTTGATGTCGTTAGGATTTTTCCGTTAAGTCTGTCATGTGCTCAACACGTGACTTTGGTTAAGGGCATTTATGAAATTTCCTATTACAAGACTTTTAAATAAAAAAAAAAAGGAAAAATAAAAATCCCTAATTAACCCAGGCTTTTTCTTTTAATTCACCGGAGAGAATACCTTATTTCTCTCTCACACACACACCCACCCACAGACACAAACACAACCAAATCCAGTGCAAGGACTGGTGGAAATTGGGTGGAGCAGGCAGCGGAGCAGGTACGAATACCTAAACCGAAAAGGAGAATAGCAGAAGCAGCGAGCGTCCGAACAAAATCGAGTTGTTGCTTCGATGTTGCCACCGTCAGCCATAGCTGTATCCAAGAAGACCTCCATGCATGTCGTCGTCGTCGCCGCCGTCAGCCATAGCTAATTCGCGCCATAAGGCCAAAGCTTTTATCAAACGATTTGTTCCACAATAAAGTCTCTCTGTAATGGCGAACTTGTTTCCTTTGATGCGTAATCTTCTGCTCAAAAACATCAAAATTCATGTTCTTTATTTGCATTGGGGTGCAATTCTTCTTCTATAGAGGTCTAATTTTGTTGAGATTTGGGCCCTTGACAGACGGAGATGCCTTGACAGAAGGAGGGGGTTTGCCGGAGATGGAAGACGGCATTATTGAAGCTAAAGAGGGGAAAGAAAGAGATTCAGACCTGGGGTTTAAGGGTAGGGAAATAATGGGTTTGAGAAGAAAGAGGATTTGGAATTGGAATTTGGGTTCGAGAAAAAAATGGAATTAAAATTTGGGTTTGATTGGAAGGGTTTAAGCTTTCAAACTGGAGAATGGAGACTGGTGCGAGTGAATTAATGCTTTCACACTGATCCCCAATGCCAGAGCTACGATTCCCTAAGTTGCTCTCTTATCCCCTTCCTTTCATTAGTCGGATAAAGATTCTTGGTCCTTGACTGAGTTCAATGCTGCAGGACCTTGAATCCATTAAGGTTTATAAAGACTAATTTGTAGGGAAATAATGGGTTTTGAGAAGAAGGAGGAATTGGAATTTGGGTTTCATTTCATAATGGGGGTGGCGTACAAGTTGCTGGAGAGAGAGTGAGAGGGAGAGGGATGGGGGAAGAAGAGTAGGTGAAATTTCATTAATGCCCAAGAAATAGTCATGTGACTTGCACATGGAGGAGTTAACGAAATTTTTTTAACGACGTCCATCAAAAGGACTAGCCGCGTGATTTTTGAAAACTCTTGGGACTGAAATTTGAAAAAAAATTGTTAAGGAACTACGGGTGGAATAGTCCATAGTCGAGGGACTAATGGTGTAATTAATTAACCCAAAAATTTATTTAGGAACAGCTGGCTATAATATTAAAATTTGTAACTTTAACATGATACAAAATTTGTAACTTTAATAACTTTGTCCCAGCTTATAGACTTTTTTATTTTATTTTATTTTATTTAACGAGTTCATGAATGTAGACTTTGTTTGGTTCAATCAAAGTATAGTACTTTTCAGCACCAAGTGGTTAATCAAGTGGAAAGTTGCAGGAAAGTTATAGTATGTAAAACGATCAGGAATCTCACGTTATCATTTTGAAAGAGAAAATTAAATTATGGTTATATAAGGGAAGAAAGTTGTAGTAATAATTTGATTATATATATATATATATATATATATATATATATTGATGAGAAATTAAGGGCGTTGGAGAAACTAAAGAAGAAGAGAACTAGCGATGGCAGAGGACGACGCATTGGCAACAGAGGCACCATTGGCACCACTAACATCCCAGAGAAAGCTCCGGACTGACTTGGAGGACTCCATTCCCAAGCCCTGTAAGTTGTTTTAATCTTCACCTACTTTCAAGCTAGCTAGGTTTGATTTATATATTTGTTTATCTTGACGGCACACGTTTGATCATAGATTTGGCTAGAGCTTTGGTTGCGCCGGATACTGATCATCCAGAAGGAACACCAGGACGTGAGCACCATGGCAAGAGTGTGCTTCAGCAACATGCATCTTTCTTTGATCGAGACCACGATGGCAAGATTTATCCTTGGGAAACTTATATGGGTATATATGTAATGCAAATGTTATGCTCGCTCAATTAATGCTACTCTTTGAAAAAGCTCGCCTAGCTATTTGAATTTTGATGAGAGCAGCTTATGGGAAGAGATTATGAAGCACAAGCTCTGACCAACTTGGCTTAATTTTCATATGTCTATAATTGCACTTCATGATGAATATGAGAAATTGATGTTGTTAAACCCCCTTACAATTATAACATCTCTCTCTCTCTCTCTCTCTCTCTCTCAATCAGGAGTTCGAGCGATTGGGTTTAATTGGGCTGTCTGTTTATTTGCGGCAATTACGTTTAATGCATCATTTAGCTACTTCACTTCGCCGGTAAGTTTATATTCTATCGATCAACACTTAAGAGGATAAAGTTGTAGCCTTTGAATCAGTTTCATTCATTTCTGTTTCTGGAACGATTTGGCCAGTGATAGCAATTAGTAACTAATCGGAGGCCGGTTATGTCTTTTTTGTGGCCTGAACATTGACTTTCATGAGAAATTCATGTTTTGAACGGCACTGGCAAAGCCACTCTTTGTATGAAGGAGAGTATTTATTTTAGTAAAACTATGCTGGTAGTATGAGTTATGATGTGTGTCGCTTTGCCAATGTTGGATTCATCACACCTCAGCTGCCTGCCGCAGAACCCTAATTAGATTTTCTCAGAACCAATGACGAGCGGAATGCTCCAAGATCACTAAACTACATGGATGTATTTTTAGCATTATAATCATATACATAGTAGTACCAATAAATCCTTTTTCTTTTTCGCTAACGATTTGAATACTTGAATTGTAGCACTGGATTCCAAATCCTCTTCTTCCCATTTACGTACCAACCATACACAAAGGCAAGCATGGTAGTGACTCTGGAACATATGACAACGAAGGGAGGTAAGCACGTTGGTCTTAGTTTGTCGTCAAAATTTCAGTCCTGAATTAATGCTTCCTAATTGATATTGAAATTTGCAGGTATATCCCAGCAAAGTTGGAGAATGTATTTAGCAAGTATGCTCTAACAAAGCCTGATAACCTCACACTGAGAGAGGTTTGGCGCATGACACAAGGAGTTGGAGTTGCTGGGGATCCATTTGGATGGTTCGTCTGTAATTAAGGCCTCATCAAACACAACACTTTAATTTTCTCAATTTCTCTTTTTACTATCCTGATCATTGGATCTCTTTATTTCTGGAAATTGTAGGATTGTGACCAAGGTGGAATGGATAATGTTGTACTATCTTGCTCGAGATGAGGAAGGTTTTCTGTCAAAGGACGCCGTTAGAGGTGTCTTTGATGGTAGCCTTTTCGAGTATTGTGCCAAGAAGAGGAAGGGCGAATAAGGTGTCTTGAAGCAATATCGTATATGTCATTGGGGTTTCTGGTTTGTGCGGATATAACTGCAAAGATGGTTTCTACATAGCATGTACGTTGTGTGAACGAAAAATAATGGTTTGGTATTATAATTATACACGTATGTAGTGATCGATCATGTATTAATGAGGCTTTATCCTCTTAGATTTATATTAAGAATCCTTGTGATTTCTTTTGAAGTTAAGGCATATTTTTGGTGTTATATATTTATTTATATATTCAGTTCTATTCTTGAATTATATTAACTAAGCCAATAATTAAATTTCTTCTTAGTAACTTGAGTGGATTGATTGCAAACTAGCCTAAATTCAATTCCGCTGCTCCTTACAATTTTCTGAATACCTATGGATGTGTTCACCTTGAGTTGCAGTAAATTAGAGCCGAGGTATCAAAACTCAAACAGACTGCCCAGCTCGCCAAACCCTGGAAGAGCCGTGTCTAACGTGCCTCTTACCAGCCCACTTATTGTGCCTAGACCGACCCAGAATTCACAATCCCCATCCAAAGTTAGGTGATAGAAGCTGTATTTTTAGTAACAACGCATTCCATAAGTCATTCATTTCATAATGGCATGATCAAGAATAGCTATTACACACCCCGTATAGAGGTTCTCATCTTTTACTGGCTGTTTTCTGTTTGTCTTCATCTCAGAGGCGAGAAAAAAGTGACGGCCTTGACAAATAATTCCATTGTGAAATGAATGATGCAGCTTGCAAGCGTATTTATTAGCAATTTATCATCAAATAAATCAATTTTTTGAATAGTAAAAATACAGCCGAGTATGTGGTGTTGAAAATGAAAATGGAAGGTCATGGTTTACGATATCTCAAGCAACATAGTAGAGAGGATTTGGAAGCTTGAATGTTCTTTTTGCGCTTGGGAATCCCTGGACACTGCTCCATTGATCTCCAACAATCCCCCAAATACGGTATCCATTGCCCACCAGTTTATTCCTCACCTCAGCCTCGTATTTCTGGACTGACTTGCATTCATCCTCTGGACCTCTATACGTACCAAAACAACAATTGTGATCAAAACAAGAAGCAATTTCAACTGAGAGAGAGAGAGAGATGTTGGAAAAAGCTATGAGACATTACCATAGGCCTCTTTTTTGAGATAAAAATAGAAATCTGGACCCTGTTTTGACTAAATTTGGAATCGTTTGACTTTAAATTGCAACTAGACCTATCAGCATGTTGTTTTGTGTGTGTGTGTGTGTGTGTGTGTGTTTGAGAGAGAGATAGCAATGACAAACCTTAGATTGAGACTAGTCCAACCATGGAAACCAACATTAACAAGGTTATCAATTGTGGCAGATCTAAGAAGCTCCCTTCTTGAAGAAACCAAAATGATCTGAACTCCCCTGGCTTTAAGATCATTGAACAGCCTGAGAGTGTGATCAAGAGCTGTTGCCTTACCCTGGCTCATCCATTCTTCCATTGAAGTCAAATTCAACTTCTCTCCCCTACGAATATCAACAAATCATCAGATAATGTAGATGTGATGAAATGTTTGGTTTCTGACATAGGATCACTTACCCAAATCCATGTTTCTTGTAGTAAGGCACGGTCGATAAAAGAGTATCATCAATGTCGAAAATCCAAGCATCCTTGCCATCGTTCTTCAAGTTGCAGCTAGTACTTAGATAAACGGTGCACTCATCTATAGTCCCCTCGGAGTCCACCTTGTACTGAGTCCCAGTCATATACTTGGCAATGTAACTGACACATTCTTCAGGCACTACTTGGAATTCCCGAAGATTGTTCAGCTCCACATTCATCCTCCAACCCTCGCAAAAGTTTTTCAAAGTAATCTTAAGCCCATACTTGGTTCTTTGATTCAAGATGTTCCAATCTGCAGCTGTTAAGCTACTGAAAAGGCACAAAGTGGCAAACAGAAGAAGAAGTTTTGGCATTGTGTTGAAGATTAGAATTATAGAACGAGAGAGGGCCGGGGGAGGGGGTGTTAGAAACTAGTAGGAATTCAATTCAATTAAATAGGGGCTACCCCAACCAAACCAGTTGTGATGTGAGAAATGGTAATAAGAGAGAGAGATTTGGACTTGGTTCACATGGGAATAGGGAATTTGGTTGTGCCTCCATGTTCTTGTTATTGTCTTGCCCTAAAAGATCACATGTCTAGTGTTGTTGTTGTAGTGTAGGTGGCAAATGTCTTAAACTAATGAGAAAATAGTTTTATTCAACTAGTAGACATCCTCTAACTAAGTGCTATGTCTCACATCTTTCGTGTACTTGTCCGTTATTTATAATTTAGAAAAGTACGTTATCTTATTTGTTATAAACAAAATACGCTAGTCAATATATAAATTAAATATTTGAAGACTATCCCTGAATAGTTAGTTATTTCTAACCAATGTCAAAGGGATGTAGTAATTAGTAAGGATTTTAAACAACAAACCAACATGTGACTATAATTTATACAGATTGGAAAAGCAATGAAAATAAAAAAAAAAAAGAGGTATGATATGAGCTCGTAGTAATTATATCGACTTTGACATGAAAATTTTAAATTATAACAACTTAATAATATTTAAGTATTGAGATTTATGTTAACGCTAATACTAAAATTTGTAAAAATAATATAAATTTGAGCTTATAATAATAATATCATTCATTTATTTATCAATTATTAGAGCAAGAAATGTAATCATCATTCAAGCGTTAAAATGAGGAAGAAGCCCACAAATAAAACCAATTGTCAAAAGGGAAAGTCGAGTTGAGGAATTTAGACTAGTGATTGGCTGGCTGGCTGGCATGATAATTAATAAATAATAAATACAATTAATGTGAAAGCAAGCAAGCACTCTCTAATAAGACTAACTCAACTCACAAGTGAAATTGCACAAATGGCAATTTTATATTTATTTATTTATTAATACTCCTATTATGAGATTATATATATAACATATATAGCTGGAATGGATAAACATAATAAATAAATACATTCTTAACAGAATTGGTCCAACTGCTCTTTGATGGGGTTATATAATGAATCCCTCCCTCCCTCCCTCCCTTAGAACTAATTAATTACCTCTTTATCATCTTTCTTTCTTTCTTTCTTTTTTTTTAATCTTTAATCTTTCTAGAAAATCGCGAATAATAGACAGACTATAGAGAGAGAGAGAATCGAAACATGTCAAACTATCTACCCTCTTTCTATTTTTAAGGAGATAAAGGGAGGGAGGGTTTGATTTTATCAATTAAGGTGTTTACTACGCTTAGTTCTTTATTTCTTTTTTCTATTCTTTTTTTTTATTATTATTCGGCTTGCTAATGAGAATACGTGATTTTCTCTTCCATAAAGAGCACAATTAATGGAGAAAATTAAGTTAACATCAATCACATTTATTTTTTGGGATCTAATCTAGCACTTAACCATTGATATTCGAGGTTAGGTTTTGTCAAATAACTTTGGGATCTAATCTAGAGTATCTATTTATTTATTTATTTAGTGGTTTGTTTTACCTAATAAATACTACTCCACTACTTAGTAAACAATCAACTTTGGCCAATACTACTGACTTTTATCTTTTAGAAATTCATCAACAACATTCATCTGATAACATCTATTCAATTGTTGTGCATTTAACTAATACTACGTAATTTGCAACACTTTCCTAAACTAGGATTTTGTTGGCAATTAATGGTCAATTTTATCTTAATTAGGGATGTTAAATCATCTGATAACACCTAAATTAATCTACTTCACATTGCGAAAATTACAACATTGTGCAATTTTCTCCTAAATTAAGGAAGGGGGTCAAAATATATATATATATATATATATATATATATTTATTAATTGTAAGAAGTCATACTTTCTAAATTTCAAGGTACTAAAGTAACATAGTTTCATAACTTAACTAAAGGGCGTTAAAAACATATTTTTACGGTTTGGCTGGTTAAAAATTATTCACCGACTAAACACTTTTCGTATTTTGTTTTGTCTTGTCATTATCAAAACACTTTCTTCTAAAGATAAGGTTTAATTCTCAATTTTATCACCCTACTTTTGCAAAAAGTCCAATAAAATCAATTTATAATTTTTTTCCACAGATTAATGACTATACTTTACAAAAGATACCACGTTAGTCACTCTGTCACTTTTGCTGTTAAGCCAGCTTAAAATTTTTGTGTAAACCCAAAATTACCCTTACTATCAATATGTACTGGTCACGTGCTTTCTTTCCCTCCCCCTAACCTCAGGCCAACTATCGGAAAGTGACATTGAAGCTCCATTATCGGAAAGTGACTGGGAAGAGAAATGATTCCCTCCATCGTCTTTCAGCCAGGCCCTTGAACTCTTTTCTAAGCCCGTCAAAACCCAAAACACACCACCACCACTCCACCCAATGAAAACCAAATGATTTGGAAACACAATGCCATAACCACCGGTCTTCTCCATCACCTCTCCCTCCAAAGAAACCCACAATCTGAAAATGAAAAATTCAGCTCTATGGAGGAATGCAAGATCTATGGTTGGGTTGCAAGGAATTGCTTGCCCCAAAAATTCTCCCTGGATTCAAATCTGAATTTGTACAAGTCACTTAGAGACAACCCATTTCTCGTAAGGGACAAAGAAGAGAGAGAAAGAGAAGGAAAGCCGCCGATTTTCAGCTGGGAATGTTTCTCGGTGGTCATCTACACAACCTCCCTGGGCAGCGTCCGGCGAACCTACGAGGACTGCAACAGTGAGTCAACAAGTGTGCCGAGGATGTTTGTGAATGGGAGGTATATTGGAGGAATTGAGGAGGTGGTAGGATTGAATGAAGCGGGTCAACTCAGGAGGATTTGAAGGGTGTGGAGGGGTCAACTCAGAAGATCAATCCCAAGAAGGAGCTCGCGAGCTTGAAGACTCTAAACACTTCGCTTGTTAAGGAAACCGTCGAGCGTTGTGAGCAGCTCGATTCTCTAATCAAATCAAATCAAATGGGTTGTTGGAGTCCAAGTTGACTCGGTCAAAAATGGAGAAGAAGGCGCTTCAGGATGAGTTGACTCGAATGAGTGACCAGACCATCATGCTGGAGATTGAAGGTGGGTTGGTGTCTTCGTTTGTTTCCTTGCAGGGGAAACAACAGGCGAAGGGTGTGGTGGGTCCGCTTTATGCCTTGTTTGAATTATGACAATTCAATTTAGAGCAAACTACACAAATAGTCCCTGTGCTCTACCCCTTTTTCGAGTTTGGTCCTTGAACTTAAATTCGAAAAAATTAAGTCCCTGTACTGAAACTTTTTACGCAATTGGTCCTTCCGTCCAACTCCGTTAGCTTTTTCCGTTAAAATGCGCTCACGTGCCTCTCACGTGACTCTGCTCAGGGGTAAAATTGTCCACACATTTTGTAATGGACAAAAGTATCCATACTATTTTTGTTTTTTAAAACATAATACGAGGGCATTAATGTAATTAGCTAAATTATAACTTTAACTCCCTTTCTTCCCCATTTCCCAACCCCCCTTTCCTTCCATTCCACCACGGCCATACCGCCACCACCATTGCGGTGAACACAAAACCACCATCGGGCGAACACAAAATTAAACTTGAAGAAAATCCAGAATAAAACAATTACAAAATTTCTTCCTCCCCCAAGTTAAAAATCTATCAGTTTTTTTTTTCCCTTTGTTTTCCCATGTTTCTCCGAGTTGAAAATTTATCAAAAAATTATGGCTAATCTAGCACCACCAACGCCAACATGATCACCGCCACCACCATGTCCACCTGCACCCCCACTAATTCCAGAACCACCTCTAAACCCACCACCAAGCTCCCCCTCCAAAGCTAGCCCTGACACCCAATCCCCTATCACCACATCCGCCAAACCCTCCTCCGCCACCGCCTCTAAGTCCAGTACCCCAACCAAAACCAGCTCCACCACCAGCACCAGTTAAAGCTATCATTTGTACGCAAAACCAATTAAAGACCTCCTTTGATAGAATACGCAAACAAGAAAGAAAAATCAAAAGTACAAGTTGGTTTCAACTTTGAAATAATTAAGCAAAAAGACAGAAAGGAGTAAATTAGCATTGATAGCTTATGTTCATCAAGTGGAATTGCACGCAAAGAAAGACTTACTAAGCACCGATCCAAATAGGAGTCTTTAAGGATGGGTCCTAGACAAATGGGGCAACAATCCGACACCGATAAAGACCCGGCCGATATCGACCTAGCTTGAGGAAATCTTTGTGTGGAGTACCCTCCCAAAGGAAAAAGATGTAGATAGCACGGTAGTCCATGCCGTAACGATGAGTGTTCGCCCTTGGTCCGATCGGGGCCCGGCTTGTTGACTCATTGCTTCCCTGGATGGATCGATCTTGGACGAGGAAGGAGATTGATTCTCGAGGCAACATGAGTATGGTAAATCTAATTAAGCCCTTTCTTCATCATTCCAACCCCTTCCCCGTGGTTCCACCATGGTGCCACTACCACTACCGTTACGGCGAACACAAAATCCAAAACAAGAAAATAAGATCTTTGCCATCAAGAAATAGCCGAATCACCGCCGTGGTAGCTAGAGGCCCTATACAATGGAAGAATTGATCACTCGAAATTTAAATCACTATCGCAAATTTCTCATTTTCTTGCGAAAATTTAAAACATTTAGAACAAAAGAAATCGGCTACGGCGACCAACGGCAGTGAGACCTTCAAAGGACGCGCCGCTTGGGCGCTGCGGCGGCGGTGCATCGAGACCGATGGGGCGCGGCGGTGGGAGTAGGTGGGCTAGCGACAGTGAGTCGCTCACGGCGGTGCGGGTGGAGATGAGGCGTCATCAGAAGCATCAGGGGATGAGGCAGGGGAGGCGGAGGAGGAGGATGGGGTTGATGCAGAAGGAGCGGATGAGTTGGATTTGGATGCAGCGAGAATGAGGTGATGAGCAGTAGCCATGGAAAGAGGAAAAAATGGTCCTTGTACTTTTTTTTTTGAAATGACTATTTTATCCCTCGTAAAAATCACATGAGTTGCACATGTCTGTACTTAACGGCAAGAATTTAACGGAAGGACCAATGGTGTAAGTCACCCCACTATAAGGATCACTGGCGTTGAGTAAGGACCAATCCAAAAAAAGGGGTAGAGCACAGGGACTATTTGTGTAGTTTGCTCTTCAATTTAAACTGCCAAGACTCACTTGCAAGGCATATGCCACAACCGAAGGGCAGTTCAGTCCTTTCATAACATTCTGTCCAAACAATTTAATGGCATTCATTTTATGCACCTAATTAACACCTTTTATAAAGTATAGTTATTAATATGTGAAAAAAATTTGTAGAGTGAGCTTATCGGTGGACCTTTTTCGATAGTACAGTCATGAAATTGAGAATTAAGCCTAAAAATAAAAACACTGTAACAATAGTACCACTACTGTACAAAGTTCAGGAATTATTCAATTGTAAAGTTTGCTTAAACTACTTAATATTACACATAAATCCTGGCTACGATGAAATTCATCAAAGGGCGTGTCACCTCAAGCAACGAAGCAGGTGAAGGATATGAACTTGCATCCATCATTATGATTCTACGACAACCATTCATGCTGTATTTATTTTTGGATCTCTCTCTCTCTCTCTCGTTCACATTATGTATCAAAGCCTTCCAATCATCTCAAATGACTTAAAATTTCAGTTTTCATTATTTTGATTCTCGACTTTCATGCAATGATTCTAAATTAGGCTGAATACAAGCACACAGCACAGGAATGGCACAAAACAAGATCAAAGAAGCACACATAAGCATGCATATACAGGTTACCAACTAAGAATCACACATAAGCATGCATAGACAGAAATTATCATATAAAAAAGAATTAGGCTGAATTTAAAAGAAAACCAAGATTCACTAAACCAGTAATATAAAATAATACAAACACCCTAACAAAATTGTTACTTTTTTAACGATCTGATTCTTTCCCATGCCAAATGGGAAAGGAAACTATAGGACGGAACAAAAGTATTAAACAAAAATACCAAGACAGTCATTTTTAGACAATTGCGTTGGCAGCACTGGCAATCCTGGGCCATAGATCAGCACACTCCTTCCCAATTGGACCAGTTATAGCAGACCCTAAATCACCACAAAACCAATAGTAAGCACCAAATCGTAAGGAGACTTGAATTAGCAAATACATGAAAGAACCAATTAAGACAGCCATTTTTTTATCATTTAAAATGGTACCATCATACATTGGGTTTCTTATGAGTCTGAATTACAAGTATTAACCTAGAATATGTAATCAGTAACAGGTACAACTCTAGATTATATGACTTGCTACATTCTTCCAGATCAAGTAGTTAATTTACTCTGAATATTCATAATACCTTTCATTTCCCCTTTCGGATTCACGATAACACCAGCATTATCTGAAAAAGGAAAGAAACATAATAATAACATTAGTCTACACGAGAGAGGTGATCCATGTTAGAAAACCCTAAAAGTTCAAGTAAAATCAAAAAGGTTGACATGGCAGAAACATATCATTCACTCAATCACCAAGCACAGAAAATGCCACATATTAACTAGCCTACAATTTATGTTGGGCTCATTGAATTTCAAAGAAAGAAAAACATGGAAAAAGCGTGGCAAATACTGAACATGTATTAAAGAAATCTTGATACCTAATCTGGCTAGAGTCCAATCATTCAAAGCATCTTCTAAAAGCAATATATAGAGCCCAAAGTAAAACCAATATGCTTCTAAAAGCATATTGCACAACAGAACACAAGGAAAACCAAATCAAATTTACAAGTTCAAATGCCAGAAATAGTAAAGGTCTTCTGGCAAAAGGAGAAAATAATAATAAACCAAATAAACCACAAGAACTTCCCTGGAAAAGGATCGGCATAAAAATCTAAACATGATAAATGTCCAGTCTAAATGGAGCAGATGTGAGCTCTATTAGCTTCAACACATCTGTAACGATAGACTCGATCTATTTTCCAGACTTGTAACTGTATCAACCATTGAATATAAGTAGATACTTGACTTATGTCTGGGATCATGTCTCTAATTACTGAATATAAAGCATATGATATTTAAAGCAATGCATTCTAAAGTCTTTTTCCACTGGAATCAAATTACAGCAAATTACGAAACTGGTTGAAAATCCCTCATCTCATAAAACACCCATGTCACTGTGTACATATGCTAAAGAGAACTTCTCTAGAAAGAAAACATACTTTCTTTTAGGACTAACTAAAAGCAAAGTGTGCCTCTTCTTTTGGGACGGAGGGAGTACATGGTTACAGAACCAAGGACCAAAATAAAGTTGATCACACTTCCACTAATGGAACTTTTACATCGTAATGTCTAATGAGGAGGCATCCTACACTCATTCCACATGTCTACTTATAAAGTAAAACGGGATATTTGTATCATATGCATGCGGCATGCCAACACCTGACAATTGCAGTTCATTCTATCCTTCATCGCCAAATCAATCCGGCAAGGAAAACATGTATCGAATTGCGAAAGGCGAGATTCAACCAGAGAGACATCCCTTAACCATAAATCAGATATGTATGCATCAAGACATCCCTTAACCAGCGGAAGTACTTTGTGTTACATAGAAAATTATTTCCCAGCAAAGTTCATCCAACTTGAAAAATTTTTGAAGCATATTAATAAAGTCACTAATTTTGGGTTTTGGAATAACTAAAATGATCAACCAAGTAAAGAACAAACGTGAATCCAATAGCAGCCTCAAGAGAACATGCCCAATAGCTATGCTAACAACACAAAAAATTTATCATTTTCTAACATCTACCACCAGGGCATGCAATGTCACGTTAGCAAGTGCCACAAAAGGATATCTGTAATTGTTCAGAATGATAATTATAAGGCAAAACTTTTGTCCAGATAACTTATAATGTGCAAGTCAAAGCAACAGTAATGTGGCTGACAACCAAACCCCAAACATTAAGCGCGTTAGAGAGAGAGAGAGAGAGAGAGAGAGAGAGAGAGGGGGGGATAAAAAAAACAAAAAAAAGAAGGAACAAGTTTCAAGTGTATCCCAACCTTGACAGGGGTGGCAAACAAAGTTGCCACCTGAGATAGGGGTAAGTTGGCATTTTACTTTAGCTGGGTATGGGACATGCAGAGAAACTTGGCAATTTTAATTCTCAGCACAACATCACCAGCAATGCCGATTAAGAACAGCAAAGCAATCCCCTCCAAATTAGATTTGCTTTCCAAATTATGGAAATCAAACATAGACAAGAGGAGAAGACGGCTTAACATGGAAAAGACGCAGCAAAGGTAAGGTATCAGACCACAGAGCTAGGCTCAAGATAGAAGGGAATCCACTCAATCATATGACCAACTAGAGTTTAGTGTATCTGGTCCCGGAAATTTCACATCATAATACATTAAATGCATGCATCAAGATGATGCTCAACCAGCACACCTTTCTTGTAAAGATAATTTTTTTTTAAAACACCCTATCAATGACAGAATACAAACAACTAAGAAACTAAGAAAGAATTAATCTTCCAATTTCCATAGTGTTCAAACTTTACACTCACTTGATATAATAAAACAAATTGATACAACTTTACTTCTGAATGGTTGTTCCTAAGGGTCGCTGCGTAGCTTTCATATTTGTCTTTTCAAAAGGGATCTCTGGCCAAAATGGAGGAACAACTACAAAAACTGTTGCTTGTCATTCCAATAATCTTGATTTAGATGTTTTGTTAAATACATCTTGACTACCATATTCACCAATTCAGTGAACAGTTGAGTGTACAAATGTCACAAAAGGCAATTTGTTAAAATACATAGGCCCGTCAAATCTTAAGATTTAGCACTTATAAACCATAAGATAACAAGAAAATGAAACAGCACAATCCGAAATTCATTCAAGACACAAAACTGATGACCAAGCTCCCCACATAAACAATAATAACACAAGATTGTACCCTAAAATCAAGAAAAATTCATATAAAGCAATTAGATTGCAGAATTAGGAAGATAGCATTTATCTTAGCCGAACATCAAAAAACAGTATCAACCACAAATTCAACATAAAAGTATGTCATTCACAGGAACAATGATAATCACCTTCAAAGTACATGAAGACACCGTCCTTTCGGCGCCAAGGTTTGCGCTGCCTTACAATGACAGCCGGCATCACCTTCTTACGAAGATCTGGTTTCCCCTTCTTCACAGTAGCCATCACCATATCACCAACACATGCCGACGGCAACCTGTTCAACCTTCCCTTGATTCCCTTGACTGATATTATGTAAAGATTCTTCGCCCCGGTGTTGTCCGCACAGTTGACCGTCGCCGCCACGGGCAAACCAAGGGACATCCGGAACTTGTTCCCGGCCGATCCTCCACGCCCTGTGACGATAATTTTCCAGTTAAATTACACTTTTTTTTAGCAGAATTCAATTCAATTTCTCGAGAAACATAGAGAAAATGATGGAAATTGAAGAAATGTAGTGAAATGAATTACTTACCTCGCTTCGACATTTTGGCTTTGCGGAACTGAGCTTGTTAGGGTTTAGAGTGGTTTATAAAGAGGTACTGCCAAATCTAGGGTTTGTGTTCGAGGAGAGGAGTTATATTTGTGAATTTCCACATATGCCCTTTTCTTTTGTGCATATATATGCTGAAATGATGCTTTTAATTGAGTGGGCCCAGAAAAGCACTCGGTTTATGGGCTTTTCTCACCTACCTACTGGCAAAAGACAGATCCGCTAAACCGCGAAACTGAATTGAACTGAGCCAGTTCGCACAATTTAATTTAATTTTAAATTAAGATAATTCGGTACAATTTAAAAATTTTATAATCAATGATTCAGTTTGATTTGTGATTTAGGGGTCAAACTCAAATCAAATCAAACAAAACTTTTTTATATATTATTTTTTATTAATAGTCGTTTGATTTGTTTTAAAATTTTTGAACTGTTGATTGAGATTTAGAAAATCCTAATAGTAAAAATGATAATTTCACGTCTTTGTTCTGTCTCTCATCTCTCTTTCATTTTTCTCTCACCTCAACTCAATATTACGCTTCACTATCAGTCCGTCATTGTCTCACCCACCTCGTTGACATTTTTTCTCACTTCTCATAAAATTAAAATTTTCTCTCAGTAATGGTAAGATCTCTCTCTCAACCTTAAGGAAATCAGTTTTAAATTTCTTCTTTTTTTTCAATATTTCTTAAAATTGAAATTGTCTTCTTTTTTAATATATCTTCAGTGACTTTGGAAAAATTATTAATCAAATAATAATTTTTCTTTGGATTATAAAATCAAACCAAACTGAATGATTCGATTCGGTTCGATTCCAAACCCTTATGGTGCGGTTCAACTTTTTAAAAAATGAAACTGATGAGAAATGGTTCAATTCATGATTTTTGCCTAAAACAAAACAAACTGAACCAAACTATTTATGCCCGTAGCCCGTAGGTACCTACATGACCTTTTAGCCTGATGTTGGGTTATGTTTCTATACTCATTTCGTCTCTAAAATATAATCATGAAGTATTTAACAAGTTAAATTATTTATTTTACTAATTTTTATTAAGTTGTATATATTAAAGTTAGATATATTTTTTGAGAATCGCTATTCACACTTCTAAAATTACTAAGTACACCACTTTATTAAGTACACCCTCCTTGAATTGTAAACCCCTCTAAATACTAAGTACACCCCCTATTAATTTCTCATTTTACCCCTTCTAATTTATTTTGAATAAACAATCTAATATTACTAAGTACACCCCCACCCTCTATCATCCAATCATCCTTTAAGACACCCCCAACCCCTTACGCATAATAGAAATCAAGGCTCTGAACATTTGCATTGTTGAGGAAAGAAGAAGAAGAATATTTTACATTAAATATTACCAAATTTTTAAAGTTGTATGTTAAATAATTTTTAGGATTAAGTTAACTATGATTTTCTTTTGTAATTTGAGTTTAAAATTGGTGGTTTGTGTCAAAAAAAATTGCAATTTAGGTTGAATTTCGAAGTGATCTGAGCCTATAGTGTTCGGACATGGTTGGTTGAACACCTTTGGTGATATTCGGTTAGTACCAACCGAACATTTCCAAAGGTGTTCAATCAGTACTGACCGAACATCTCTAAAGGTGTTTAGACCGAACATCTCCAAAAATATTCAGTCAGTACTGACCGAACATCTCCATGGGTGTTCAGTAGTGATAGAACATACATAGAGTTGTTCGGCCATTAGTGATTGAACACTCCTTAGTGTGTTCGGTCACTACTGACCGAACGTACCAACGCAGGCCATTCGTCTGTGCTTCTTAAAATGCCAAAAAATTAAGTCATTTTTGTATAAAAATACTAGCCATTTTTGTTTCCTTCAATTCTTTATGGCCCATGGTTGTGCTTTCCAACAATGTAGATGAATTTAGAGGTTTAGGGTTTAGCGAGGGGTTTGGAACTTGGAAGGGGTGAGAATAATATGTTTGAATGTGTGTATCGTGAGAAGAATGTAGGAGGTGTATGAATATTATTGGAGGGGGTATATTTAGAGATGTTGGAATAAAATAAAAGTAGAGGGAGGTGTGTACTTAGTAAGAATAAGGGTAAATAGGTCAAATTTTATAATAATATTTTTGTAATAATCGAAGGAGGTGTACTTAGTAAAAAGGGGGGGTGTAAATAGTGATTCTCCTTTTTTTTTTTTTATGACACTTTATATGATTATGAAAATAAATATATTAAAAAATATTTAATTTAAATAGTAATAGCAACGAAGCGGGTAAATGAGTAAACGGCCCTCACATGAAGGGCAGAGATTTTGGTCTTTTGGATAGCCTGACTGACTTCAAAATCATAGCCAATGTGAATGCGTGATAGAAGTAAGAGCAACGGCATCACCAAAAACAGCAAACCAGCAAAGGCAGGATTGTTTCAACGCCAAACCTTGCGCCATTTTGAACACCCCTCCCCTCGTCTCCTGCCCTTGCACCAAACCTGCTGCACCGTCTTCCCTTGCGCTATCAATTTCATTTCCTTTCCTTTTTTTTTTTTTTTTTTGGGTTTAAATACTAGTTTTGTATTTTAATTTTGTTTTTATATTTTTAGTTTTGTATTTTAATTTTGTTTTTATATTTTTAGTTTTGTGTTTTGGTTTAAATACTAGTTTTGTGTTTTGGTTTTTATACAACATAAAATTAATTCAATTGTTTTCTATTTATATTGTTATTTATATTATTAAAATTGTTAGTAAAAATTATATTATAAGAAACGATACATTAAAATAAACTCACACGACAAACATTAAAATTGAAAATTACATTCTTATTAAAATCATAGTTGTATTTTTAATGTTTGTATTTTAGTCTTTATTAACGTCTTGCATTTAATTATTAATTTTATTTTTTTTAATTTAGTTCTCTATTAAGGTCTTGCATTTAATTATTAATTTTAATGCATAGTATTTAATTTATTATAGATTGTGGTATAAAAATAAGATATAATATTTAATAATTAACGCATTTGTTTCGTTAATACATTAATACAAATTTGATGAAATAAAACATAGTATGTTTTAAATAGAATATTTCTTTTAGTATAAAATTTAAAGTAGAATGATTGAAAATGGTAAAAAATATTTGATGCAGAAATTGCACCATCTTAAAGACCAAACTGTTAGAGATGCCCTAAAAAAAACATCCCTCGTAAGATTAGCTAGCTACTAGCATGAGAATGAGAAAACACTACTATTATTTTCTAACGGGAACGTAAATGAAATACCAACTAAATGATACCCAACTGATCTATCACCAAACAAGTTTTAACTCTATCTACGTTCTCCAACCATTGACCATGGCTCGGCTCGGCTCGGCTCGGCTCCTTCAATCCCAAATAAGTAAGAATTACATTCCATAGTAATACTACTACTACTACTTGTACTTGAAAATCCAAATTTCAAAAGACAAAAGTACCACAGATCTCATAATGACAAGAGACTTGTATAACTGGACTACTCCCTAATTGAATCACATGCTTGCTTACACAAATTACATCTCGCTGTAACATCTTTGCTCCTGTAGTAACGAAAGCCAACAACAACAACAAAACACAAATTAAGTATGCAGCATCTGCAA